>JAVRRR010000026.1:0-69023 GCA_035927975.1 Rachicladosporium monterosium | reverse complement strand
CCAAGGCCAAAGAGGAGACCGAAGACATGTAGCAAATGCCACACACAAGGTCACACCATCAGAACATGTAGGATTCAGGAGTAGATACCAATGTATAACATGTGTGAATCTCAAGCTGTTTGGACGAGTAGTTGTTGAGATATTCAATTATCAAGGTGGTCAACTTGGAATTGCTGGATCGCGCCCCCGTTTGAACCGCGCCCCCGTGCCCGGCATTAGTGCAAGGGTAAACCGAGCGATTCGTGGAGCAGGCGCTACAGGATCGGATCCGCAGCACTTCAATAGGTCATATGAACCAGCCCCCACAGGCGAGACGATACTTGATGAGTCAGCAACCCAACACCATCCAAATGCTGATGGTGGGGATGATGTTTCAATGGGAGATCCCGACACTGTAGACGAGGCAGAGCTGCAGAGCCAGAATGAGTTACAGCAGGTAGCATACCGGGAGGCGCTGCAGGTTCCAGTAGCCCGACCAGACATTCCTGCGGACATTGCTAAGATTCACGAAGTAACTACGTGGGTAGTCCGGCGCGCATGAGAGCACGGTATGAACCACAATCTGCTGGCACGCTGTAATCAGGCAAACCAAATGATCAGATCTATCAACCTACAGGGAACACCTCCTCGTGATCCTGGAATGTTCCGTTTCCCAGGCGAGGACATAATGGGAATGATTGGCTTCATATATGACAACATAGTAGTATCGACAGCTTTAAATGCCCAATCTACGACTGAAGCGACAGCTGACCGACATACTGTGGGCAAATACATTGCCTATACTATACTGAGTATAAGACAGAAGATCGGGCCCCTAGGACACTGTCCTGGAAAGGTTTTGTGAGTTCCGAAGTAGTCGATCTACTTGACTTTGTGTTGAATAGAAGCCTCCCTTCATTCGAACAAGAGCTAAGACAGACCTTGCAAACATACTTCTCAGGCGACGAAGCGACCCCGACTTATAGTCAGTCAGAAGTAATGTCGCAGATGACTCCAGCAGTTCGCGAATACGCTCTGGCTCTCCAGGCCAGCGACATTGATCGAGCTGCAAGCAGCATGGCAATCCTTACAGATCTTAATGAGAAGATAGCAGATATCAATAAAGGGTTAGGCTTCAAAGTCACAGACTACGCTATTGACCTAGGAATGCTTCCAAGCATAATGACATTCAGCGCAGATATGCAGAGACAGCAGACGCGTCTACTGGAATTCGCATACCTTATATATCAGACAGGCCGCAAGCCTGTTGCGTTTGGAATCGAAAAACAGCGGGCTCTTGAGAGCATGCAACCATCTAGCGAACTGCAGTTATCTGTGCATGCTACCAAGGCGCAATACCGAGTCCCTATTGATCAAGAGTCGGATAATGCTTTCAACATGTTAGCTCACCAAGCACCAACACAGCAACTACGAACACAGCAGCTACCGATACAGCAACTACCAACCGAACGCTCCGTGTTGCTTCCGCCTAGCGATGGTCCAGCAGCCATAGGCACAGAATACAGCCAGCTTCAGCTCAAGGAGGACTCCGTATCTCTGGCGTTAGAGCCCCTGTGTTCCGCGATCGAGTAACGCCTCTTGGTATTATCGACAACATCCAAAAGTTGTCTTTTGGGTACAGGGCGATTGTGAATATCTGCACTGAAGACAATCCTGTCTACCAGAGCGTCTCAGGAGCAGAGTTCGGCCGCGACTCAGCAGAAGACCTCTATGGTAGCTTTCCGCTACGAGCTGTAGAATTGCTAAGAGAACGGCGGAAGCGGCATGTTGCAGAGCTGAAGGCCATCATCGAGGTTCCACAGAGAGCTTCTGTAACAAGAGCACCAATTACCAAATTTCTAGTCGTTTGAGAACCAAGGTTCACTTCGAGTCCAATGCAAGAGTGGATTGGTCGTTCAGATCTGAAGTCGATCTATGGAAAGACTAACACAGAGCAGGCACGCCAGAGTCTTCTCACTGATCTTAGACATAATCTCAGGTTCCTGTCCTTCATGAAAGAGGCAGAGTAAGCATCCAGAAACTGGTCTTATGTTGACACCAAGCGACTGGACGAACACTCCGTGGCTATGTCCGCCTACCAATGAGGGTATTGGCAGCACTTCTAATCGCTCAGTCGAACAACGTTTCAACCCAGACCAGGAAGTAAGCACAGCAACAGTCCGGTCTGTCTGCTTGGGCAATGAAAAAGCTGGCACACTAAGATAAGCCGAGCAAAGACCGTCTGATACAGGCTAGTTCGACAGAACAGGTCGGCAGGCTTGGTCAGGTATAGTCTCAATCCAAGGCAGCTTGGTTACAGCGGTCTTGTTAACAGCAGGAACGAGTAATACCAACGCGAAACAGATCGATTCATAGCAGGTTGAGATGTTGTTAGCTTAGCCGGCAGCAATGTGGAGTATTGCTATTGTTGCTGTTAGGGACAGTGTGAAAGGCAGGGATCAAGGGGCTTGCAGTTTCTATTTGCTGTTGTACTGACAGATACATAGTAGGCCAGCGTTATATTTGCTACTCACGTCTGTCGTTGAACGATTCTGGGCCTTTCATACTATGTAGACATGCACATTCATCACGAGGTCTCTATACTCTCAGGTCTGAGGACAGCAATGGAGGCCGGCACGTTCAGGCCTGCGGCAATACGCTGTGCTTCCAATTCTAACGTTAGGTACCATGACTCAAGAACGCTCGCAGAACACATATACTCCATCCCATCCTACTGGAGACCCTAGCTAGCGGAATCGCTGCAAGGCACTTCCACTTCAATCCCACCTAGCTTGTAAGCTACGAAATCTCTTTACATGCGTCAGCGGAGGTGTTGATAGCGCCATTATGGTTGAGAGCGCGTGCATGAGCCCTTGACTTTTGCATGAACGGGCTGCTGGAGGCTGCTCGATGCAGGACAGACAAGAGGGCCTCAGCTGACATGTTGAATGCGGTACGATGGGTTGTGAGTGTGCGCGCATTGCTGGGGGGTCCCGCCACTCGGTGCATTTCGAAATTGCGAGTGGCTGAGAGCGTCTGACGCGCAGCTCTAGAAATTATTGACTGCTGCGTTGCTGCATTGTCGACATTTGGCCTGGAGCCCACCGATGCACATGAGTCCTGCATAATTGTCGGTACTGGCCAGCATGGCTTGTGGCGGACGCACGCGAGGACTCTAGACTAGGGCGTACCAGTCAGTGCCTTGACTTGTAAAGTACTGGTAAATGAGGGGAACGCGCACTATGTTGGTATCGAGGATCTGGTAGATTCGACGCTGGTTCTCCACCTCCTGAAAAGTAACCTGTCCATATTTGATAGCAACGCCATCTTGAATGATGACTCGGTTCGTCCCTCTAAGTTGTCCTTGCTGAGACTGGTGGTTCTTGCAGAAACTGATAATGTCAACTTCTGTTGGTAGGTCGACTAGAACTAGGCTTATACGATTTTGTTGTGTTATTATGTAATGTGACACTAGTCAAGTAATGCGTGTAGGAGAGTGTGGTTAAGGCAGATACTATAAGGCGGCACGAGTTGGTCGGCATTGGACGTGCGCTAGACTGCGAGTGGAACTTCAGCTCAGCCGCTATATATAGTTCATGTATATATAAGTTCTCTTTAGGTGCGTAGAGCTTATAGAATGCGGACAGCCCCATAAGGCCTACCATATAGCTGTGCCACGAGCCGCACAATCGCGCAGGTCGCTGCTGCTACGAGTAGCGATCCACTAATAGGTATTGGCTACATTCTATTTGGTTCGCCCATTGAGCATATGCAATTAGACATTAGTTCTGCGAGCATTAACGCAGTAGATACTGCCGAGAGGCTTTAGCCAATCGCGCAGTATAAGAATCTGAGTTACATACGTATAAGGCTAGCTCTCGCGTCGTCAATATTATAGTGGCCGAATTTGACTGTCTTCAGTATGGTCGATTTCTGCTCGCTAACTCACTTCGAAGGAAAGGTGCATGTGATGCGGAAAATCAACCCCGCAATCGCGAGACTGGCCTGTGTGACGGGAGCCTGGACATGTGCGTACGGGACCGTGCATGGGATGATCGCTACACGCTTGCACGCTTCTTGCACGGCCGCGCGTTCTTCCATTTTTGCACGTTCTTGCACGCTCGCACGTTGTTGCACACGCTCACATATTGCACAGTCTCGCACGTCTTGCGCGTCCTCTATATCCTCTATACGTACCCTGCACCCACGGATGGGGTGCATCTGAATAACTCCCACACTACAGTTCTACCCGAAACGCGTACTCAGCACCGTTCCCGCGCGTCGCAAGGCTTGCATAGCAGAACCTATGTTCATATCTGGGTAACGACTCCAATGCATGGTCTCTGCACTAAGTGCAGCAAGCTTATACCGACGGGACTTGCGAGACATCACCGACTAGCGCATAGCACATGTTCGACGTGTCGTTAGCAAGGCTTGAAAAGGGATTTCCTGGAGCATTCACCTTGCTCCCAGCGAGCCGGAACACCCGTGGAGGAGTTTGCGTGTGTGAGCGAAGTCCTCAGGGTTCTGGGCATCAAGGAAGTCGATATTCCTTGGCCTCTCGAGGCGCTCGATGCTCTTCCAAATGGACGAATGCACCAGAACTTCTCGCAATTTGGCAACAGCAAAGGGACGTGCCGCACATACTCGACACCGCGCAGCACGAAACCTTACCTCTCGGTATTGATCTTGTATGGAAGCTTACGGAGGTCTTGAAGAGCGATGAAGATGTGACGGTAAGCCTGATTCAGCAACATGACGCGCAAGCTCTGACGACAGGCAATTGCAGGGTTCGTTCTTCCGCAATGATGTCTGCGACGAGGATTCCGTGGATGCACTATCGGCCAAGCGTTTCATAATGGACGTCACTGCAGGCAGCGACTACCGTGCGACTCGTGAAAGATGGCTCAACGTCTCGATGGGACCTATCATGAACGGTCCCGACTTTAAGCTTGCAAATCGGCGTCATATTTGCAACACTTATAACACAGATGAAGCGTCCGTGACCCTTCACGGCTGTGATGTGAGTTATCTTACCGAAGCTTGCTCCGGTGGATCTCCATCACGACTTCACTGGTGGGATATGCACCGCTCGCGCAATCCAACCACGAGGATCGCCTCCTAGCAAGGTCGTCAAGCTCTGGTTCTTCTGGTCTCATTCTAACGCTACACATCTGCCTATTTACTACAGCCATAGGGACAAGGCTGTCTTCCAACATTTAAGAGATGGAATATTTATGGTTCAGTTGGAAGGAGAAACGATGTTGGTCCCGCTCGGGGTACTACACTGCACCTTTACTGTGATGCCCTCGCTGCTAGTAGGCTCTCAATTCTCTTTCCACAATGGATTTTGGTTGGATCGGCAGCTGGTCGGCTTTCGTAGCGAGCTTGCTGCAGACACCAACGCCACAGACCAATGTACTCCACATGTCGCTCTGTCCCGCGCCATAGTGCAGGGAATGAGAAACAGACTCCCCAGCTACTCCCCAGCCGAGAAACTGTTCAGTGCTGGCTGAAGTCCGAAGCCGAACTTCGCGCCGCCTTCGACGCCTGTCCAGAGCATTGGCAGTGTATGAGAGAAGCCTGGCGGCCTTATGTGAAGGGCAGGGATTGCCTGTTCTGCAAGGAGCTACCCAGAAACAACTACCACTTGCTAATGGATGAGGATCATTTGAGCCGCCATGTGCCCTCGATGCGAAACAGAGACTTGCCAAATTCTACGAGTCGATCACATCGGACTGGTCTGCAGCCAGACGCAGGGAGCGAACGACAACGTTCCTTTCAGGAAGATCTCAACAGTGATCCCGACTATGTTGAGCCTTCGGCTAGCGGGAGATCTGGGACCCGGAGGAGGAGGAAGCCAGGGGCAGATCGTGGTACCACACGCGAAGAGCGAAGAGCGAAGAAGGAGTCGCTGGTAAGAACTTGAGGCGTTGGCTTCATGAAGTCTTCGGAGAGTTTCGATTGTAATTTTGCTTCACGACGTTGCCTCTGATTGTCCTGTTCTCTCAAGGGCCGGTTCTCGTCCACGATGAGCGTGGAGGTGGCGATAGCTTTCTCCGCTGCGTTCGCAAATTTCTTGAGATAGAGCTCACATCATTGTCCACCTTCTCCAGTTGAGAGTCTGCTTCGAAAGATCGGAGACACCTGAACCTGCGCTGCGGCTGGAGGGCGTCTTGAAACATTAACTAAGCTGTGGCGGCTGTGTGCGCCAATCCATCGGAAGATTACTTCCCGACTGCCAGTAGTACTAGGTCGGTAGCATCGCTACCAATGAGTACTTTCTGAAGTAATTGACCGTTCACCTTGCCGCAATCTCGCGGGAGCGGCTTAAAACGGCCTTGCGGCTTCGGCGCACTCCTGGAGACTTGGCTAACATCACGTGGAACACTGAAAGAAGATGTAAGTTGGTCTGGCATCAAACTCAGGATACGCTGGCAGGTGGGGTTAGCGGCGATACTCGGTCGACGTCGCTGCTGGCGCGAGACCTATATCAATAGAGGGAACAATAGTGAGTTGCGTTTCGGGCTCAGTGACTGCCTCCACTAACGCCTCGTCCACTAGAGGTTCATCTGAGCTTCTCAGCTCACGGATCATGCCTGGGTATCCAGCTCTGGGAGATGATTTCACAGCTACTTCGGAGAACGCTTGCACGAAGCTAAATGTTGGCGATACATGGCACGATGTCAGTGGATCGCACTACGCAGTATCTGAACTTATGACTCTCTTGTGAGTACGTGCTAGACGACCCGCTCCTAGCCGATGCTCATGTATATTCGGAAACCTTGGAACGGCATTACTCTCGCGCTGTGGGCACCAGGAGACAAGTGATAGGTACCGCGGAAAGTGATATAATCGACCTCAAATAGTGGAGGCATGCGTCTCTCCAAGAGATGCGGCTTTCTGCATCGTAGCGCCTGTGTCAGACTGGAGATTGCTATAGGGGAAAGATCAGAGAAGACAAGAGTGCTTCGCAGCTGTGCCGTGGCTTGCTGCGAGCGTCCGAAAGGAGCTTGCATGGCATCATTACTAGACCAAGGACTGCCAGACCCAGGACCACCAGACTTTGGCAGATTGATGGGTGAAAGTACGTCTGTGTGAAGGTTAACCTTGCATACACGATCCGGCTCGCGCCTCTATACATCACCGGTAAGGCATACTAGTAGGTGGCATCACCATCACTCCCCCCTGGACTGCTGTTAGAGGCCTGTAGAACATCGCCACCAGTGTCCGACCAACGCTAGGCTCAAACTCCGTACCGTCTCTAGCGATCTTGACCTCTCCGTTTGCATTCCACGGGTTGCGAAGGCCACGAGTGCGGAAGAATGGTAGGTGAACCGTTGAGACCCATTCAATCTTAAATTGGTGTCTCCAGTGATGACCGCTGCCCAACCCACTGCCATCCTTCACCGGCGATTCTGGCTCGGTTTCCGAAGAATCTGCCTCCCAGAAGATCGTTCCGCGCGCAAAATCGTCGAAGATATGACCTCTTGACGCAGTCTTCGTAGCCGGGGTTGGAATACATTGAGGCATGCCAGATATCTTGGCCTCTTCTGTCCCGGCCAGCGCGCCTAGATTGACGGGTTCGCCGGAGATTGTAGATGACATGCGGGCGTAGCCGAAGTACTCTCCCGACTTGTTTGCAGAGAAGATCAACTATACGCTCTCAGCCTTATCATATGCGTGATTAAGGCAGTCTTCACTGTGTGACTGAGTTGCCCACGTGCCGTTTCTGACACTGACTTCCACATCCTCGACCGTGAGGCTTTTGATGATGAAATACTTCTCAAGCACTCTCTTATGCGCTGTCGGAGAGCGACTAATCTCGCCGTCCACAAGCTCTGGCTCGGTCGTGCGCCCACCACTAACGATGAGTGGACATTTGAGACCATCTGGAAGAGCGACACCGGTGCCATCAGAACTGTCACTAGAAGGCGTAGGGCTCGGCATCTTGGGGACAACGGTTGAGCCTCTTCGCAGCCGGCATACCAATCGAACGCCGTGAAAGTGGGAATAGAAGAATCTGTTCATGGCAGCCGCACAAGCTGCCTCGGTGCGATACTTAACAAATGAGCACTTGCTCTTCGCGATCGAGAAAACATTCTCAATGTCCCTGGTCACGTCGCACGACAAACGGTCCTTGACATCGATTACTGTCGCAGCCGGTGGTGAATTGCCAACCCAGAGCGCATGGCCTGATTGCTTGGGCTTGCGTGGTGGGCCTCGCGGAAGTGAAGGCACCGGAGCTTGTCCAGAGGCACATTGAGCGACATGAGCTACCTCGACTCAGCAAAGATCATATTAGTAGGCAGATATTATATAACATACTGCCAAAGTCTGGTCCGCTTCCTCCACCCACTGCAAAGACAGAAGGGCCAGATTGAGGGTCAATTGGCGAGTGCTGTCGTACGCTCATACTATAGTTGAGCATGTCAATTCGTTGGTATTAGGGTTGAGTTTGCAGGTTCAGGCCTTGCGGCCCTTGACCCACTGGTGGTGGCATTTCATATCGTCGAGGAAAGGACTGCTGCGACTGAGCTCGCAAGGCTGTAGGGTCCATCTACGAGCCTCTTTGATCGTTGTACTGTGTCGCATGATGCATTTGGAACACGGGAGCTAGCGACAGAACAGTTTGACCACCCGGTTCGTACTGCGCTCGATTTGGCAGAGCGCTGCTTATGGCGGACATATCGATGGATGTGGCTCCATATCGCTGGCTTGGGCTTAAGCGCGGAGGTTGCGACAGAAAGTCGAGCTGGAATGGAACGGCCTGTGTAATGTAAGACGAGTGGCTTTTCTGGCCCCGAGCTACACGTACACTAGGCCTTGCTATGTCTCCAGTCCCGGTCTGCTCAATTCGTGTCGAAGCAACTCGTCTCTCCCCTGTATACCGCTCGGCTCGAGGGGTGGGTCATCCATTACTGCTAATGTGATGTGCTTTATTAGCGAGTGTGCTAGTGCATTGGGGAAAGAAAGGGAAGAGACAGCACTCCAAAGCTACTGGAGCCAGACATGAACAGCCATGCTATGCTAATGCAACGATGAGAGTCGGCGATCAAAAGCGGTGAAGCCCCACGACATGAGCCGTTGAGAAGCTAACTAGTCCAATTCTGATTTAGGCTGTCGAAGACTTTCTGGGCACACCAGCCGGGACTAGGAGCGCCAGATTGCGGGGAGGTGAACATCTTACGTCGAATATCCGTCACACAGTCCATCTCCTCTTCTCCAGAACAGCCTATGCTCTTGCAAACCCTTCCAGGCATCCTTCCCACTGGCGCTTACGCTGTGACGGCGGTCCCTTACGTGGGTATCGGCGATCCGCCTTTGTGGCCAGCTTGATGCTGGGGCTTCCCATCTACGGTGTACCGTGTTGCCGGGCAAGGTGAAGTTCAAACACAGACTAGGAGCTAGCCAGAAATCGAAACTCAGCACAATGACCGCCTACTCCACTCATGTCGTATAGAAAGCTTCCAAAGCGGGTATTGGTCACAGCGTAACCTTCGGGATACCCATCTTCCGGTGCATGACTCTTCAGCGTGACAGGCTGCAGGGCATCTCTCTTGAGATGCAGGATAGCCAAGCTGCCGTCCTCAGCCGTAGGAGATGTGTGGAAAAAGGAGCTCATGATTGTTCTCTGCCGGACATCCTACTTTGACTAGTATTCACGCCCAGAATGAAGAGTCGCGCGATCGTAGATTTAGATGTCTAGCTGGCATTGTGTTACATATCGAGGTTTTGTCCCTGACGGCAGAAATGTCAAGACGTTATGCACCTGTGCAAAAGCCTCACGAGCCTCATATCCACGAAAAGTTCTTATCGATAGCCATACCGTCGGCTAACCCTTTCGGAATATACGCAAAAGCTTACACTAGATATTGCCTCGAGTACGAACGCATGCGGAAGACTAACTAATCATCTTTCGCAAGATAAGGTCTGCATACATCATACAACTGTCCAAGCTTCCCATCCCACCCAACGACTCTCTCAAAGACATCTTGCTCAATTCGCCTCAACCCCTCCAACAGCCCCACGAGCATGAAGTCAGCATAAGTAGGCGTACTCCCCAAGATTGAAGGCCCTTCGTCCAGCTTGTGATCAGCCAACAATTCCTTCAACAGACCAGCCTTCGCCTCTGCGGCCTTCCAAGCGAGCTCCCCACCCTTGGATGCCTCAAACTCCTCGAGCGTCATCCCGTAGTTCTTCTGCCGATTCTCGCGAAACCAGACTACGGAGTCCTCGCGGATGACGCTGCGGCCTATGTGCGGCATAAAGACCGGGAACAAGGGTCCGGCAAAGGCGCCTATGGCTGCTCTGGTCTCCTCGATCGGGGTGGTGGGCAGGTGAAGGGAAGGGTTGGGATACAAGGACTCCAGTTTCTGCGCTATGGCGAGGGATTCCATGATGTACTCGCCAGTGGGGAGACGGATGGCCGGGACCGTGTAGGGGGATCCTTTGTCCATGTCATTAGGGGGAATGCCGAAGGCGCTCAGTGTTGGCTCGATCTCCGGATGGGTGAGCCATGTGGTGGTGTAGGAGATGTGTTTGTAGTTTAGAACTTGTCGAACTACACTCTGATTAGGTTTGGGAGTATGCGTGCAGCGATTGACACTCACTCTTCCACACGTTCCATGACCAGCAGGTGTTCTTAGCACCTCGACGGGCAAGGTCGTACAGGACGATATTTTGAGACATGCTCGCCGCTAGCTGCTGGTGCACATTCACGCTGATGATTGCGAGAGAGTAGGCTGGAAGACGGAGGTCGCAATGAAATGAGAGGTGGGCATGCTACGGCTACAAATCGTGATCTACAAGTGCACGATAAGATGCCGACATGCCAGACGGAACGTCTTCCGCAAAGACCTGAGTGGCTCTGTCCATGCCGACTTTGGTAGCCGAATCCAAAGAGCCGGTCTGATTACAGTATCAATGGTAGAGAATCCCTGCAAAGGCAGAAGGGGCGTGAAGGTGGGCGACAGACTGCAATGCACGAGACACCCTAAATTCAGACAGATGCTTCTAGAAGCTCGAGACGCTTGAGTCGTAAGCAGCGAAGCCGGTCTCAGATGCTTACTCTGCTTATATGATCGGCGGGGGAGTCATCTACTAGCCAAATCCAGCTCGAATTATCCCGCCTAATTACTCTGGTTTTTGAGCTTCTTTGCCTCTCTGTTGGTGTTTTGCGCCTTAGCATACCAGCCGCTAAGACTTTGATCCGTAACTGTAACGCGTCTTTCAACACGAGCTTGCTTAGCCTACATCTATAGTTCTCGACTTACTATATGCTTCGAACTATAGATCGCTAACTGATAGCTTCTGCTAACATATGTATGCTATTTGTATTAGCATTCACAGACTTTTTCAGGTTGCCTAGGACTGTATCTAAGTGTTCCGCAGCAGAATCTTAATAGGTAAGACTAGTCTTTATCTAGAAGATCGTCTCTCTAATACTTTGTTCCGCGAAAAGAGCTACTACGCTCTTCCTACTACGCTAAGAATCGCACAGAAAGCATAGGCTATTGAGGAACTAATGCTAATTAGAGCGTACATCCTACGACGCGTCGCGTAGGCCGATAGCTATAAGAGGAGAATAACGCGCTATATCGTGCTATAGCAGGCTCTAAACGAATAAGCTATTATATAAGCTTTCGTACACTACGTTTATGTTCTAGTTAATTGTAAGGTTAGGCAGTTAATTATCTATCGCGAAAGTAATAGGTAACTAAAGTCAAATAGTAGCAGCATATGCCCTATTGTGCTTTATACTATATCCTTGCAAGTAATAGCTAGAGTAGTGCGAGCGAGTAGAGTAACATCTTCCCCTTTAAGCTAATCGCGATTACCTTTATCTAGAAGCGATACTGCAACTAAGTACGACAGAATCTCGATACGTATCGTTACCTACTCTATTACTTAAAGGCTTACGGATATAGGAAGCTTAAAAGCATAAGGTAACTAGCATTCTACTAACGTTTATATATATTCGGGCATACAGATAGAACATATCGGCATCTTTATACGCTAATACCTAAGAATAGTAGGCCTATCGAGAAGCTAAATGTTTTGCCTGCTTTTTAGTGCTTGCTAACTCGTCGAAAGATCGATATGCAATCGTAACCTTCGTATTAAAGAAAGGTAGGTCCTATATAGTACACGAAATATCGTATACTAGCACTAGTCTACTGTAGTCTCTAGGCTAGCTATACAATTTGGACGATTAGCGTTGTACAACCTACTATATCGCAAGAGCGTATCCCTAAATAGCTATTAGATATGTCTGCTCGTCTATTGCACTCTTAGGATTAGATACGTACTATCTAGTATATATGCGGCCGCATACTATACATTCGAATAGCTTTTCCTTCGAGTGTAACCTTAGATGCTATAAGAGGTACTTAGCCTTATTAGAGCTAACAGAACATACTAAGTAGATACGCTCTTCCTTAGAGGTCTTTCTCTGTCGTTTCTCTATTCCTATACAACCTAGTCGAGTAGCGGGGCAATGTCGGCGGGACTGCAAGGGGCGTACTAGATTCTTAGTAGCTATAAGCTAGATCCTAAGTATCAATATTAGACTACTTAATAGTAGAGAACCGATTATAGCAGCATTGGATATCAAATTACCCTCCTTTTGACTTCCCTACATTATATAAAGTAGGGAAGATATTATAGATTACCTCTACCCTATACGATATTAAATCTATCTGTACGCAATATCTTTGATGATTTTGCGAGTATACTAAGCTTAGGTTAGAGGTATGTAGTCTAAGAACGAGATAATGTTCCTAGTCTTTATGCCCTCAATTTTTACCTCTATAATATTACTATCCTTGTAAAACTCTTTCCAGAAGTACCTAACCCCTAAAGGTGTCCTAGTTGTAATTACTGTTCCTGTTCGCAATATTGTACTACGCGAAAGATAGCTAATTATAAGTTGGAAGATTAAAGATGAAGTCGCTCGTATTCGAATCCTACTTAAATACCCTATTTACCTTCGTCGTAATCCTCGCAGCTAGAGGATTCGGGACCTAGGCTGTTGCTGTAGTCGTATAACTAATTAGTGTAAAGCGGTCGAAGGACTTAGCATAGCTAAACTGCCCTCTAGAGACTTCTAGTAGCTAATAGTTCCTCGCAGATATATTGTTGCTAGCAGTGAAACTAAGTATATAGTCTAGAGCCTCGCCCTCTTCTACGTTCTTTGCGTCCTTGCCGATAACGATAACGAGCTCGCCTTTATAATCGAGCATCTCGCGAGTGTCTAGGTAAGTTAGTAGAACATTAAACAGGCTTACGAGTGCGTCTACAGGCTTCAAAAACACGGACGGATACTTAGGTAGCAGAAGCTTAGACATGTTAGCATCTTTGAAAACTGTGCTCTTAAGGGACATTATAGAGTCGTACCTTAGCCTCTTTAGCGTATGTCTTGTATTTCAAACTAATGCATATAACTAAAGGCGTCTTTTCTAGAGGACAGAGAAGCTGTGACTTGTAAGTCGGTTGAATGTTTCGAGGCGTATAACTATACGCACTTTCTTAGTCTTAATAATCTAGTCGGTCTCTTGTAGAGCACTAAACGGATTACTAATAAGCTTTATAACCGAGAAGTAATCGCCTTTTGTCTCTAAAAGATCCCTATAGAACACATTATTGCCTTCTGTAAACTAGACAAGATACTTGAACGCTATTGTTGTAGAGATAATATAGTTAAGAATAAGAAAATAATAATTGCTTTTAGTAGGGAAGAAGAAGAAGAAGTTCAATAGCAGACAAGAAAGCTTAGTAGATACTCTATATGTACTAAAGATAAGACCTTAATCTAATACAAGACTATACCCTTTATTTACCTCTTCAAAGGGGATCCTATCCTAGCTATACCTATAAGGGTCCTGCGAGGGACGCTTCTATAGGGAGCAGAGTGTAGGTGCTACTATAAGGCGGTTTGTAAGACTTGCTAGGAAGCACAATAACCTGATCGCGAGCCCTTTAAAGATAGGGTAAAGTCTCAAAAATTCGAAGTATTAACCTATAGCAAATAAATCGCCGCTAACAGTAGCCGCTGTATTATTCGCACTAGCAATCCGTTACTCTATACTATACCTTAAACTATTATGTCTCTAGACACCCCTTAAGGTTTCAACTCTAGATCTGTAGTGCTAGATACAGTAGCTATAGGGAGCGACAACATTTCCTAGGCCTTATAGCTTAAGGAACGCAACATTAATACGGCTGCTCGCATTCAACTAACTAAGCTATCCTACGTTCGATACTAGCACCTAGACTTAAATAAGATTACGACTTTTTTGATTAGTAAGTTTTTATAGACTTCTACTGCATTAGGAAGAATTAGTCGACTAAGATAAGGTAGATTTTAGCATAACAGTAGCTAAGAGGACCGACAATAAGGTTTAGTATCAAGGATATAGCTTCGATAACTATGTTTATTATGCGACTAAAGGGGACAAGCGATTTCTAGGAGGGGCGTTTAAAGTAGCAACGCTAGAAGACTTACAAAGGTAAGCTAAGACTATCTGCATTTGACTGTCGATACTAAGATCTTTGAAAGAGCTATAAAGCTGCCTAGCGCTAGCGAAATATAAGACCTAAAGAAGGCCTAGGGAGGTAGACAAATAGTTACTGTCCTAGATCTAGAGGGAGTACTATACAACCTTATCTTAGGGCAAAAGCCCCCTAAGCGTTAACATACTCTAGAGATTCTCCCCCTAAACTATAGAGAGAGCAAAGAGCGTTTTCGCAAGTTTTAGAGGTTTTACCTAGGACTAGCGGCCGTTTATAAGGTAAGCATCCTTGTAACTTAACATATATAGAACGTACTTAACTAATAACTCGATACTACAGCTTAGCTACTTTAGTATATGCACTACTAAGTATAAGGAAATGCTTACCTTTTATACCAAAACCTTTAATATTGTGCCTTTAGACTTTATCTACGTCCTAAATAAGGGGAAGAAGCAAGTAGTTACTCTATTTGCTTACCTAGATCTTAAGAGCGAGGCTGTAGGCTATTACTCGTTTTTTGTTAGCGCTAACCTAACTACCTATGTCTATTACTGCTCCTTCGAGGTTTAGGACTATAATACGTAGTAGCTTAGTTATTAGTAGCTAGCTTAGAAGGGGTACAAGTTAGTATAGGGGCTTAGGCAACATATATTAGGCAGTCAAATATTTGACTACTAGTAGGATACTACAGGCAACATAGTAGAGCATTATGCTAATAGAGATCTTGTTAACTCTAAGACCCCTATTGCTTGTATAGTAGCTAGGTACGAGTCTCTTGCTACGTAGGGTCTAGAGCTACCTCCTAATCTTCTTGCCTAAATCTAGTCTGCAGATTCGATAGTTCTAAATCTTAACTGTTTGTGTTTGAATTCCCGTTTGGTACGAGCTTCCTATAGTAAGTCGCTACCTGTAATATATAATCAAAGACCTTGTTTCAGAACTCTAAGTAGTCTAAGAGATAGTCCCTACGAAACGAGCCTACGAAACGAGTATAGGTAGTTATAGCAGCCTCTTAGCTATTTTCTGAGGAACAGTAGCGTTAACGCTATTCTATCTAATCTTTAGACTTAGGAGCGTACTAATTGTCTTTAGGGATGCCTATTGCGAAATAGAGGAGAAAATATTTCCTTGTTAGATTGCTCTTTGATTGCGCTGCGATAGTTTGCTAATATAGGGACTCTTATCCGTTAGATAGTAGCCCTAATACCGACCTTAGCCTGCTAGAATGCCAGAATGCTAGAAGTTGTTTCGGTAGTCCGTTAAGTTGGGAGGGGCTCGGCTTAGCATGTAGGTACGGCCGAGACGGGACTAGTGTAGCATTTGGAGTTCTGGCCTATTGAAACACTTCTATAAGATACGGCCGAGGTATATAAGTAAACATAGTAAAACGCAATCTTGCTTCTCTTTACTTAGTTACGCATTCTATATCTGTACTAACCGTAGCGACCGGTATTACCTACCGATAGACTGTTGTCGTAACTGCGTTAGTAATAGACAACTAGTGCAAGACGACAGATGTTTTGATCTGCGGCTGTAGTCCGACAGGAGCATTGCTATTAGCCTATCTTAGTCGGGCAAAAGTGTACAACGTAATCTTCGAGAGGGAAGAGGGAATCATAATAGACCCTTAGGGCATCGCCTTAGACGAGGACGGGATCCGCCTAGTTCAAGGCCTAGGTCTGTACTAGCACATTTCACAGACATCGGGACTTGTAAGTACTTGTTAGCTTATCGCCGATCCAGCTAACCGAGAGCTGATTCTTTGTTTTTCTTAAGACGTTACAAATCTACGATTCGTAAGCGGTGTTTATTAGAACTTAACAAAGGACCCGTTCATACGCATTAATACGAGCTCGGTAGGGAACAGATGCTATAATATATCGTAAGATCTTGGGAGGCTAACGGAATTAGTGCAGACAGGAGGATTTACTGGCTATATTGCTGTTATGTCCTACAAGCAACCCGAGCTTAAGAAGTCGTTGCGGCGCAAGATTAACACTAGCTCCTTTGCCTTACTCCGAAGTAGTTGTACGCTGTTTCACATTCGCGAGACAGAACAATAGACGTACGCTACCTATATAGACAAAGACGAGTTGAAGAAGGAGATCCGAGCTAAATTCTTTGGTAGAGCTAATAGCAAGACGGGATTTGTTCGCAAAAAGTTCTTGGAACCTAAAGGAATCCGGCTGCTTTAGGCAGAGAGGTAAATAACAATGCTCCTAAGACTCTTCTAAGACATAGCAATTGATTCAATACCTAGCACAAAGTATCAAGAAACTTGCGTAGCTCTCAACTAGAAAATAAACCTACCGACCCCTAAGACGCATCCTGCCTTTCCGTTATAGCGACTGGGATATACACTAGAGCAAGTGTACGATCTGTTCTTCCCGTCCGAGTTTCGGTCCCTCTGCAACCTGGACAGGCTAGCAGTTTGTAGACGATTCGGTCTAGCGTCTAATACACTTTGGAGGTTTGAGTTTGTAGTTGCTCGTAGCGAAGACGCGGCCGAGATAGCCCGTCCTAAGAAGATTAACGAGGTCGTAATACCTTATCTAACACATCCTAGAAGTCGTTACGGGTTGGTATCCAATATTGCAGAAGACATAACTACTTACTTACTAGGCTAGCAGCTTCTCCGGGAGCGTAAGGTTCCCCTCGGATTGTATCGAGGTGCTTCGATGCAGGCCGTATAGATTCTCTGCAAGAAGCTGTAATAAATAGGCACTAGGGAGAACGATTATCTGCGGTAACGGTAGGTATATGTTCCCTCCCTATAAGTTTAATGATTTTGTCCCTGAATTCTAGTATATAAGCACCGCTAACATCTGCTAGTTAGAGGACAGTACATAGTATCAGGATTCCGTAATACTGTCGCACTTAGCTAACGCCTTGCTATCTTGTGTCGGACCCCGAGTTTGGACTATAAGCAAATCCTCGAAGCCTAGTATCGGGAGAGGAAGCAGCAGCTCGAGGCTTCTCTTGCATCTACGGTAAAGAACGGTAGCATAGTAAACACGAAGAATCCGATTACAATCCTAATTAGAGACTAGAGCCTGTAGCTTCTGCAGATAATTCCACTAGTAAGGCGATAGATCGAGTCTAGGCCCCGAGCTAATAGGAGGACGAGATACACGTACTCTACTAGGCTACCCTTCCTACTAGAACGAGGAGGTAGTGTTCTGTTTTCTCAAACCTTTTGCCTGCTACTAGTAATCGACGACAGTAACTATGTTGCCTTTATAGACGACATCATTTTTACGGACAAAAACCAATGCCTCTTCAGCTAGTCGTTCTAATGTTAGGAGACCTTAACAAACTCAGAAGGCTAAAAGCAGAACTAGGTAGCCTTAGGACCGTCTGCGCCCGGCTAGACACAGACGAGGCAACGTTCTTTATCTAGCATCGGTTCCTCCGAGCGCACCGTACAGCTAACGATGCTAGACTAAGCAATACTTACCGCATAGCAACGGCGGATAAGTTCGAGAGATTACCTCTATTTATAGGACGTCTAGAGGTGCGGGACTATAGAGAGTATAACATGTAGGGAGGGGTAAAGTACAAGGCTTTCGTAGTACTTAGGCCTAACTAGTATGTCTTTGCGGCTGTTAACACTAGTAAGGAACTAGAAGTAGCTCTTGCATTCCTGTTATAGAAGAATTAGGAGAGGTATATTCTGGAACTAGCTTTGCGATAGACTTTATTAGAGGGGCAATACGTCGAACTTGTAGCTCTGCAACTGTCCTTAGCGTAGCAACTAACGAGAAAATCAGACGGACCCGACCCTATCCTCTATTAACGATAGAGTTCAACTAGGACAACTAGACTTTGTAATATAATAGGGGCAATCCCGGCCGGGGACTAGGGTTATGCTCTAAGAGCTGCAATCTGTCTTAATTAGGATTATAGCAGATGAATGCTAAGACAGCTATTAGTAACACATACTGTTCTTAGCAAATAAGGTAGCAAATCTGTGTCTTAGAGCAATTATACATGTTGCTAAGAAATAAGTATACTAGTGTTAACCTTCACTATACATTCAAGAGCTAGAATAGAACTCTAGACCCTAATGTACGGAAATGCGAGCATACGCACATACTTAGATAACAACTAAGTGTAACAAATCAACAATTGCAGAAACAAGGTGCCCTATACTCTAAGATGCTATCTATTTAGGAAACTCTACGTCTAGAGTAAAGTACCTTAAGGGTAACCCTAGCGGCCGTTTATAGTACTATAGTCGTAGGGCCTTTTACTTTATCCTACCCCTCTTATTGTATCCTAACGAATTAGTTTAGACAAATATAACTTACTTAATGCCTCGCATTAGCTATTCCTTAACCGCTATCTAGTAATACTCGTATTCTTGTATCTTCGAATTTCTATTCTTGTTAGAAGCAAGCATAACATTACTTTCGTAATAGCTAGACTAGAGAAGTTCCTTAACAAAGCAGAGATTAAATACCTTCTCGTACGTAAGCGCTACTATAGAGACTCGCACTAGTAGGAGAATCTGCGCTAATGCTACTACCTAGACGCTATAAAGACAAGCATTAACATTACTTAGTAGGGATCTCGAATCTTTATTAGATATTGCATACTTTATTAACTTAATAAGGTACAATAGAGACATTAATAGCTTCGTAATAGGGTCTAAGCAGATAGCTACCCGCAAATCCGCTAGCTTATTACATACTATATGTTTATTCGTAGTTACAATAAACGGCAATAGGGCTATACCTAAGTCTATAGGAACAATTATAGTACAGTTCCCTTACGAGGGAAGATTATACGACTGCTCTTCTTATACCCGCTTTATATCCTAGCTAGAGCAGTTAGAGGAGGAGTAGAAGATGCTTACGCTAGAGGTAATCTATAACAGGGATTCGATCTAGTTAGTAACCCCTAGCAGCAACAACACAGACATAGAAGTAGATCTAAGGGCAAGGGAGAGCTATAGGTGCCTCGCGTAGGTCTTAGCGTAGAATAGGTTCTCTATTAATCAAACCTTGCTAGGGACTAATAAGCCTAGTTCTGCGGAAGACCTTATAAATCGCTCTTTTAAGTAGCTAAAGGCAGAATAAAAAAGCTTGTACGCAATATAGTTAGCAGGACTGCTAGGGTTAAGAAACAGGAAGAGATATTAAGTATATGTAGCCTAGCAACCTATAGATAACATACTATAACCTAAACTCGATTATGATTTTTCGGTTACTAAAGTAACATATGCGCTACTTAAACCAAAACTTATTACTCTTTTCGTTAATCGGCTTCTACTAACGCAAGGGACGAGGGCGCAGTATAGATAGGGGCGCAGTCTAAGAATCTACTAATTCTATATTTACTATCTTGTACACGTAATGCCTCCCTTAAAACGCGTCCAAATTAGTCTAAACGAAGGCAGTATACTGCTTGCGATATTAGCTTTCTAATTAGGCTAATGCGCATCTATATTAGCTGCTACAAAGACCTTTAAGGTGCCTAAAACTACCCTTATCTATCGAATTAAGGGAAGATATACAAGAGAGGATTTTAGCCTACATAAAAGACAGATAACTACTATTAAAGAGGAGGTAATTGTCTAGAACATTCTGAAGCTCAATGCCTAAGGACTATTACCTACAATTAGTCTAGTCAAAGAAATAGCAGATTCTATCTGCAAATTAAGAGGTATACTACCTGTTAGAGTCAAATAGGCAAATAACTTTATTAAGAGAACACTAGCCCTTAAGGTCAAACTTAGAAGGACATATAAGTGTTAGAGAAGGCTATATAAGGATCTAAAGGTTATTGGAGCCTAGTCTAAGCTTGTAAGGAACACATTCAACAAGTATAGGATCCTGCTATAGGATATATACAACTTTAATGAAACTAGCTTCCAAATAGGCTAGATCTCTACTTTAATAGTTGTTACAGATGCAAGCAAACTAGGAAGGCTAAAGCAGGTTAAACTAACTAACATACAATAGGTTACATTAATCTAAGGGGCTTATACAGATAGCTCTATAATTCCTCTATTCCTTGTCTTTAAAGGGAAGGAGCTTAACTATATATAGTTCTACTAAGGCCTAGCCTTAATATAGGCTTTTATAGTTAGCCTAAATAGCTAGACTACAGACTAGATTAGCTTCCAATAGATCTAGCATTTGAAGAAGTATATAAGACAGAAGACAGTTAGAAGCAAGAGCCTCCTTGTTCTTAACAACTATAGAAGCTATATAATACCCGAGTTTAGGACATTTTGTAAAGACAATAGCATTATTCTCCTTTAGATGCCTCTACACTCTTTATATATCCTTCAACTAATAGATGTTAGCTGCTTTAGTCCTTTAAAGACAGCCTTTTTATAATAGAACTAGGACCTTATTAGAAACTATGTCTTCTATATTACAAAAGAGGACTTTATTGCAACCTTTTACTAAGCCTTCCTTGCCTCCTTTACTTAGGCTAATGTCTAAGTAGGATTTAGAGGCTCTAGCTTGCATCTATTTCATCTAGAGGCTATCCTATTATACTTGGACCTAGTGCTAAGGTTACTAAGTCTGCCTCTGTCCTAAGAGTTATAGTATACAAAGACTCTAAGCAATACTAAGGAAGTAGACAAACAGGCTACTCTAATTCAGCAAAGGCTTAAAAGGCATTAAAGCAGCTTACTAACCCTAATTCTTAAAGCCCTTTATTAGCTTTCTAAAGGTGCCTAGGTTATAGCTACTTTAATAGCCCTACTACAGGCATAGATTACTATCCTCTAAAAGGCTAATAAGGCTATATATGTTCGAAGGAAGAGGACTAGGAAGGGCTTAGTTTCAGATAAGGCCTTGTTAGTTAGTAAAGTCTAGGCTATAGTTAAGTAAGAGCAGGTTGAAGCTAAAATAATAGAGGAGATACTAAGGCTAAAAAGGAGACTAAAGACACATAGCAAATGCTATATATAAGGCTACACTATTAGAACATATAAGATTCAAGAGTAGATACTAATATATAAAATATGTAAATCTTAAGCTAATTAGACTAGTAGTTGTTAAGATATTCAATTGTTAAATTAGTTAACTTGGAGTTGCTAGACTACGCCCCTATCTAGACTGCGCCCCTGTCCCCTACGTTACCTATAGTTGCTCTATAGTATTTAGCTAAGCAAACAGTTACGTTGTAAATAATCTTACTATTATAGGATCTAGTACTAACGCTAATACTCGTTACCTTACTATAACAGCTATATCTAACTATACTACCTCTATTAGTAGTTAACTTATTTAGGTCCTTATCCTTCTTAGTAGTATCTGCCTAGTATAGTTCTATAGATATTAGAATACTCTATCTTTCCTTCCTTGTTAGCTATTATATCTACGTTACTATACTCTTTTGCGCACTCCTTTAGATCCTTTAGAGCCGCAAGAACATTAACTATATAAGGCTTAAGCCTAAGACAAAGCCTATAGTCTAATGTCTAACGCTTACTTAATCGCAGAGGTTATTTATTATAAGATAGAGTTATATAGCCTAGGCGAATATTCCTATTCTCGAATTATACTAGACTATACTATAACATCGTAGGTAACAGAATCTTTATAGTTGAGTATAGGCCTAGACGAGGTATAAAGATCGTTAGTAGATAGCGGGAATAACCGCAAAGGTTTGGTAATAGCTAGTAGAGCAGTATGCGGATTGTTATGCAAGGTTTGTCTTATGTCTCGCAGGGATAGTTCAAGTGCATAGCTCTTCCTTTATGACGCTGCAGGAAGCCTGATGTCGGGTGTCCACATCTGCTCCTCCACCAGGTACCGCCGATCTGTCTGCAATGGTCGGGAAGCGCAGTTAGTCGCTCCCCTCAGCACCTGACCCCGCGTAGGATGGAACGAAGGCACAACAGATGGATATATCGGCATCATGAGCTGACAAGAGTTATAGAGGTCGCAGAAGTAGAGAGAGTACCCATCGCTCTTACACTACACTTTACAATTCGCAGCATGCAGCCGACTAGTCTCCTCTTAACGACCGCTATAGCGGCATTCTCACTTGTCGCTGCACAGAGCAACGACACGTTGGTGCCTCTCGTCTTCAAACCCCTTCCCTTAAGCTCAATCAAGCCAGCCGGTTGGCTCAAGGACCAGCTGCAACTCATGAGCGATGGCCTCGCCGGCCACGAACACGACTTCTACGCCTACGTGGCCCACTCCAGCTGGCTTGGCGGCGAAGAAGAGTACTCCTCCCTCAACGAAGGCTTTCCGTACTGGTTGAATGGACTGGTGCCCCTGGCGTACAGTCTCGACGATGCGCGATTGAAAGACCAGGTGCATTCGTCAGTGCAGATCGTACTGAATCGTCAGGGAGACGATGGGTGGATTGGCCCCGAGACGGGCACGGCGCGGAATTTCTGGGCTCGGTATCCACTGTGTTTGGGTCTGATACAGCTTGCTGAAGCGAACAGTACTTGGACGGAACCAATCGTCGATTCGTTGCATAGGTTTACGCAGCTCATGCATGACATGTTAGCTCAGAACTATACCGGGTATCTCTACCACGAAGGTGACAAGCTCTCCGCGGACGATGATTCTTGGGGCAGGGTAGGTCGTCACCCTCGAAGCTTTGTCCCTCTGAGATCAGCCAAGAGACTGACACTGCTGGTCAGGTACGTTCCCAGGATATGATGATCACGCTGCAGTGGCTCTATGAATATCATCCAGGCAATCAAAGCCAGGTGCTACTGGACAACATGAAGTATCTCCACGACCAAGGCCTAAACTGGGAAGACTGGTACAACAAAGCAGCGTATTTCGGCCAAGGCATGAACAAGGACCTCAACACCCTTCCCTTAAACCTCACAACCATCAATTATCCGTACGAGCACGGCGTTAATGTAGGGCAAGGCCTCAAAGCCCCCGCCGTCGTCCGCCGCTTCACCCACAACGACAGCCTCATCCAAACCGCACAAGATGGCGTGAACTGGACGATGCAGTATCACGGCGCGTCGTCAGGCACTGTGCTTGCGGACGAACGCTTGGTTGGATTGGCGCCGTACTCGGGGAGTGAGCTGTGTACGAGTGTGGAGACGATATACTCGCTTTCGTACTTATACCAGGCGCTGGGGACGAACGAGTATGCTGACAGAGCGGAGCTGGCGGCGTTCAATAGTTTGCCGGCTATGCTTACGCCGGACTGGTGGGGACGGCAGTACATGGCGGAGCCGAATCAGCCGTATGCGCAGAATCTCAGTGAGACGCCGTTTTACAACACGAATAGCTGGGGTCAGACGTTTGGGCTGGAGCCGTAAGTGACTATTACTTTCGTGTTAAAAGGAGAAGACCAGCAACTGATCTTGGTCTCGACAGGAATTACCCATGCTGCACCGTCAATCATCCGCAAGGGTACGTGTGCGGAACCCTAGGCTTCGAAATTCCTGCTGACTGCTAAACTCAACGATGGGCAGATGGCCGAAGTTCCTATCGAATAGCTTTGTGCAAGTCGGCGACAACGGCCTAGCTCACGTACTCCTCAGTCCCGGATCGGCCCAAGCTACTTTATCCGGCGGCAAGGTCACAGTAACCGCCACGACAGCCTACCCGTTCCTAGAACAGTTGAGCTACACCATCACCGCCACCGCACCCTTCGACTTCTACGTCCGCGTCCCGGCATGGGCGGGCTCAAGCTCCAGCCTATCGGTAGGCAATGACAGCTCTCGGCCTCTGTCGCCCGATCCGTCGACCGGCTTGCAAAAGCTTAGCATACCGCGCGGCACCGCCACCGTCTCTTATTTGGCGAGCAGCAGCATTCGCACTGAGTCCCGCGAAAACGACACCGTAGCCGTGTACAAAGGCGCTCTCCTCTACGCCCTCGATATATCCAATACCAATACCTCCACCCTACCCAAACCCTTCAATGACCCCAGCACTTACTTCAACGCTACCTACGCCCCACCGGAAAGCAGGGACTGGGAATACCACAACATATCGGCATGGAATTACGCCATCGATCCCTCAACCCTGACCTACCACAGTCCGGAAGACGTATCGGCGTCGTATGAGCTGGTGAATCCAATTTTCGCATCCGGCGTGGCGCCAGGGTATATGACGGCGCAGGCGTGCGAGATCGAGTGGCCGCTTTTCTTGGGCAGTGTGCCGGGGTATCCGCCTACCGGCGATGCGAAGAAGTGCGTGTTCGCGGCGCAGGAGGTCAGGTTGGTGCCGTATGGGAGCGCGAAGACGCATATGGCTGAGCTACCTGTCATTGACTTGGGTAGTACGTAGGGGATGCAGCATACACTATGCTCCTTATGATCGCTTGCCAGGCAGAAGCCACTTAGACTTCTGTGCAGCCATCGATGGCGGCTTACTTCACCCCCTTCGCCCACCTGACGAGGAGAGCAGTGCCGGTTCCGCTTGTGGAAGTGGAAGTAAAGGAACATCGGGAGATACACATGCATAGGAGAGCGGAGGTCCCAGCTCGATGCGCAAATTCCAGCATGTCGTTCTGCCGTTTGACCCGGTAGTCGCGCAAAGGGATGCGGTGCTTGCTGTATTCTTGTGCCGTTTCCTTCTCGCAGCCCCCCTTGAGAGGTAAAGATGCGAACCGAGTGCCGTATACCCTTGCGCACAGATAGGACACCGTTGCCGCTTGACCTCGTCGTCGATGTGCCGGCCTATTGTGGTCGGTTCGCGGAGTAGACTTCTCAAAATCTCCTCACGCTCGCCACGGCGTCGTGTTCATTGGTTCTAGGTGCAGTGCGTAGCCTGTTCTTTGTTTCTTTGCGATACAGCTAATGGGTGAGAATCTTATGAAACCTGTCACTATGGGAGAGGCGGCATATAGGGCGAGAACGTCGAAAATTCGGATGATAAGGTATGCCGTTATCGAAACGATAGGACGCCCTGTGGATTGCTGTCAGAAGGTGGCGTACTGAATACGCGCGCGGAAACTGACGACTTCCTTCACGGTGGGCAAAGGCGTCACTGTAAAGGCGCTTTAGCCCTTGATTGTATGCCCGGACTTTTGCGGCTCCCTGTATGCTTCCGTCAAGAGGCTCAGCACAGTTCGTGATGCTGAGTTTACGTGCAGTAAGGTGTCCGAGGAAGAGGAGGAATAGGAGGAGGCCGCTCAAATGCTCGCCCCTGCCGTTCCACAGCTTCTGTAGCCATCTCCTTGATTTTGAAGCATTGTTAATACGCCCACGCTTCTACCTCGCCCAATCCAACGCACCCATATGCCGCTAAGTCACTTACTCCCAACGCTATGCCATCTTGAGTCGAGAGCCCACTACCGACCTTCTCCGCTGCTACCCGCCTAGACTTTCATACTTTATCCTTATATCCTTATTCCCATTATTCCGCTTATAAAATTCCTACTACTCGTCTAGCTTCGCCTCCTTCTTTCCTATATCTATATAGCTCCTGCGCCCTACATACTAGTATCCTAACCTCCTTCTGCCTACTACTCTCCTCTAGCTCTATGCTTACTACAATAGGTTTGTTACTCGTAAAGTATTTCCGTACATTAATCTACCTACGCTTGCCTTGCCTATATATACGTTTAAGCTACTAGTATAGGTAGGAAGGGTATTAAAGAACAGGGGTGTTACGGTCCCTTACAGTCCGTCACGAAGAATATCCAATCAAGAGGTCAAGGTGGGTTCAGACGATCTGATCAAGGGTGTAACTTGGTTGACTGAGTTGAGCACGAAGCTCCTAACTGTAGACTGCTGTCCCTGCTATATACATAGGAACCTCCACACCTGCTCTGTGTTGCTCTGTGTTGCTCTGTGTTGCTCTGTGGCGGATCATAGGGATCAAGGCAGATGCGTGAGAGCAAAGCGGCCCGTCTCGCTCTGTCGTGGCTTGGATTGGTTGGGTCCCCGCCTCTCGCTGGATGTCTGTAACAAGGGGGCGCAGGCAGTTAGTAAGGGTATTAGCAGAACTCTGCAGGTATCTATAGGCTAGCTCTAGACCCTGCCTTAACCCCCCTTATCCTTTTAATTACAGAGTTAGCGTCGTAATAGTAGCGCTACTATACCTCGAATAGTACTAGAAAGTTGCTTTAAGCAGAATTTATCCCTCTTAAAGCTATTACAAATTTATGTATACTAAGCGTACATAGATTACTTATAACCTTTTCTCTAGATCTAGAGGACGCAGACATACAACTATCGTGTTTACTCCGCCTATACGTTACTATAACGATATTAACTTACGACTAACTGCAAGCAATATATATCTTAAGGTATAAAACCTGCGTTTAGCTCTAGTAAAGACGTAGGGCTTATCTAGGGCTAGAGGATTCGCGAGCAGAGTTTGCAGTAGAATTAGCGCAACTAGCCGCTAGACGGACTAGTCTACTATCCCTATATAGGGGCCCTAACTCCCTACAAAGTCTAGAACTAGAATGCAGAAGCGTAGAGTCAATTATTAAGCTACTTATTATGCTTTGTATCGTATATTCTTTTCGTAATAGTTAGTATTTAGCCTTTTTTTAATATACTGTATTAAGCACGAAATAGCTACCTATCGAGAGCCTATTCCTGCTGCCCCTTATAAGGAGATAGCTAGAGAGAGTCTTAAAATAGAGAATCTAAAGAAACTAGATACTATTAATACTCTATACGTCAATTTGCGAAATAGCGGTGCCCTTAAAGGTAACGATTCCGATAGCTAGTTTAACTAGACTACGAAACAAGTCCTCGCAACAATTTCGCTGTCTGCGTTTGTATGTTAGTAAGTACTTCTATACTTATCTATTCTCGTCCTATATAGCATCGTAGTAATTCGAAGTTTCTAGGCTCTTAACTACCTTTCTTCTTCATTAGCAGCACTCTATCGTTTATCGCGGCTAACGTCGGTAGGACTATTATCGAAGTATAGCTACCTATATCCTACTCCTTAGTACTCGTAGCTATTACTCCTTTCTGCGGTTACTTGCAAGATCTTTTCGGACGTCGCCTAATTACTCTTATAGGAGGCGTAGTGCTATACGTCTATATTATAGTCGTAGGCACTGCTTAATCGCTAAGTGCAGCTATTGCTAGCATAGCTATTGCAGGAGGCAGAGCTACTATTAGTAAGCTTACAGCACTTGTAGGGTGCGTTCGAGCTCTACTGTTTACGTTAGTCTCTTCTAACGACATATAGGACTACTAAGCTAGTACCTGTCTAGAAACGTAGCAAATACTTAGCCCTTATAATTTTTTTCGTGCTACTTTTCTGCCTATAACCCTTGTATATATAGCTCCTAGCTAACTATTCGATATAGAGATAGGGCTCGTAGATAACCCTATAAGGTATCTATTGCGCTCGAGCGTACTACTCTCTAACGACTAAATACTAGAATATATAACGGAGTTGCCCTTATAGGTATCGCTATATTCTACTTTCTAGAGTTAAATCTCTGTAGCTACAGGCTTTCTAGAAGCTAAACTATTAAGTGGATCGACTTTAGAGGTGCTTTTTTCTCTATATTAGGCTTAACTCTCTTGTAAGTCGTTAAGAAATGCTTATACGCCTAGCTACTAACACTTCGTAGCCTTGTAAGCCTTATAGCAGGCAGTTACAACTACCTTTAGTTAAGCGCCTACGTTCTATATACACTTATTATTAGCTTTACGCTTATAGTAGCCTTTGTAATCTAGGAATAGAAGATCGCTAGAGTCCCTATAATTACGCGTAAGCTTTTTGCAGGCTAGCGGATCGTTGCAATAGCCTATATTGTTGCATTTATTGCTAGTATATAGTACTACGTGCTTATTAATTTTCTTCCTTTCGTAAACGAGGCCGTTTACGTTACGAGTCCTATCGAGACTAAGCTAAAAGGACTCGGGCCTAGCTTCTCCGTTACCTTAGGCGCTGTCCTTATAAACATAGCGCTCTCGATCTAGAAAGGTTATAACTAAGAGCTCTTCTTAGGATCTGCGATTATAGCTAGTAAGTTGTCTTTATCCCTACTATAGTTAAGTCTTATAATCTAATAAGCTACGTTTTATCGCTGCTTTTAGAGGAGCTCTCGCAGCTACTAACCCGACTAACCCGCATGTAGCTATTGCTATAGAAATACTAGCGGGCTTTAGTATTAGCAGTATCCTCGTACTAATACAAAGACCTCTACTAGCCTTATCTTTCTCTATATTACGAACGGGGCTTTTCCCGCCTAGCGCATAGAAGTAGGGCATGTTATAGACTCGTAGTTTCTTCTATTCTAGTTATATACAGCAATTCTTAGACTACCTATAGAGCTTAAAGCAGTCTACGAAGACAGATACGTTATAGTAATATCTAACTAAATATTCTCCGAGTTCTGTATTAAGGCTTATGCTTGTTCTTAACTCGATTATCTAATACTAAATCTAATCCTGCTTGCTCTACGTACAGCCGACGTTTCCTAGATCTTACTATATCTAGATCGTGCTACTGTTACAAACATTAACACGGAATGGGTTCCGCCAGGTGATCTCTCTGGAGACAGGCTGGTCGGAACAGAGCAAAGAGCTCTGGACACTCATTTGATCTGTTGCTCCGCTGCTCTGAAGAACAGAGCAGTACAGAGCAAGAGCACAGGCTGCTCCTCTGCTCTGTCGCTCTGTGGAACAGAGCGGTGCAGAGCAGAGAGCACCTCAACGAGACACGAATCTCATATGTATATAGCGAGTCGCTTTATCTCTTATGTAGTTCGTGTTCAACTCATGTTGCAATCCAACTGAAAGGTCCTCGCATACCTACGTACGATTCTAGCAGAGCAGTTCATCAACGAGAGAAGTATACCCTATACTGACCGTGCCTTTGACACTCACCTCCAAGTCCACCGAGCTCTACCACCGTGACACGACTTTTGTCGGGCCGCAACACTTTGAACACCCTCTAGGACTTGGGAGTTCTTCAAGACACGATGTCTTCCACTAACAACAGAGACTCCAGTGTGGCTTCAACCACACGCGCACCTGGCGACACCCATTCGAAGGTCGCCAGACCGGACTTCTATTATGGAGACCGCAACAAGCTCGACGACTGGCTCAACCAGATCATGCTCTACTTTCGACTTGAAGGAATTCGGGAGGACGCTCGCAAGACGATGATCGCGTCATCTTACCTTCGGGGGGAAGCTCAGAGTTGGATTCGCCCCAAGTTGCAAGACGCCTTGATCAGGAACATCGACAAGGACGGAAGCTTTAACGACTGGGACAAGTTCGTCGGTACCATCAAGGGTATCTACGGATTGAGCAACGACCAACAAGTCGCGATTCGACAAATCCAACATATCACTCAAAAGGCATCCGCATCCCAGTACACCGCAAAATTCAAGGAACACTCCACGCGCACTGGATGGGACGACGCCGCGCTCCGCACAATGTACTATCGCGGACTGAAGGATAATGTCAAGGACGAGCTCATGCGCCATGGAGGAGACACGACCACGCTGGATCGCCTTCAGATGGCTTCGATCCAGGTCGACGACGCACTCTACGAACGATCCATGGAGAAACGACACACTAATCAGGTACACGGACGATCTGGCTACGCTACCAACGGCTGGACCGGAGGTCAGCGACGTCGCGATCCTGATGCCATGGAAATCGACAACACCCAGGAACGTCCGAAACACCAAGGACGGGGAGGAAGACATGCGAAGGGCAACCACCAGGCCCAGGGGAAAAAGCGAGAAGGACTGAAGTGCTACAACTGTCAGAAGACAGGACACTACGCACGAGACTGCCGTGGCCGCAAGGTGCAACCACAGCAGCGTAAGGCTGAGTTCCAGCCATACGAGGTCAACGTCATGACCAAAACGGAAAACAAGTCACCGATTGTAACGACTTGCGACGAGCACGACACCGTGGCCAAGGAAGACCACGCTTCAATCCATTGGACGTTCTGCTACGAGGACTCCTGCACCACCCACTGGTCGTGCAAGAGCGGCTCGGGGTACTTCCCCAGCGCGCCTCGCAAACAACGCATGGAGTTGAACGCTACTCAAGTACATCCTACGCTGTGGGACAGCATCATGTACGAAGAAGACAATAGCGACGTGTCAGTGCTGCGTCTACCATCACCACATCAGGGAAGAGACGACGGCCACCACGCCCGAGGAAGGTCTCCACCTCCGTTCAGACGAGAGGAAGCAACCCTGCATGAAACCCAAGAAGTCTCTTCCGGAGAGGAGAGCAACCACGAAGAATCGAATCAAGACGTCCCGGTACAACAACCAATCAGCCAAGTCACTATGACCAACACCGAGGACCTTGGAGTAATACCCGAGATCGAAGACTCCGACGCAGGCGGATCCACGCCAGAAGAATCCGAAGAAGAATACTCGGACGACGACGCGCCAGGAGATAACGAACTACTCCACTTCACTGTGGACGGACCGGAGCCAATCCGACGAATGATCCTCCACATAGCACGACGATTCGAAGAAATATTCCCAGAGATACAAGGGAAACGACGACTACACGCCTCAGAGTTCGAACAGACCTTAGCGCAGCTAAAAGCCATGTTCTGGGACTACCGACAGATCTCATCAGACCACGAAAACCACTCCTACGTACAGGAAGTCGTACCAATGGGAAGCATCTTCAAACCAGGCGGATACACCACGCCGGACGGAATATACATCTCCAGACAAATGAGGGAACGCGTAATACTACTCAATCAACGATACAAGGAGATCGAACGAATGCAGATCCAGTGGCACGACGACGAGATCACAGAGACAGAGATGCGACGAAGATACGCGATGCACATACCGCAATGGTCCATACCACCGCTCATGCCATCACATGGGCCACCACCTACCTGGATCAATCGCATCTTCAAGAACATCGAAGTAACGACGAGGGGGCTAGTCAGTATGATACAGGTGGACGGGAGAGTCACATTCAGGCCCAAAGACGGACCCCTTTGCTGGGAAATCCGCCTCGAAGTTATGAAGACATCCGCCCAATCAAAAAACTAATGGAACCCGTCAGTAAGAGCGACTTACGGGAACTGAACAACACGAACGCTCAGACGACTTCAGCACCAGTCTTCCGCACCAAATGCATTGTCAACGGATACGAAACCTACGCCATGATAGACTCCGGAGCCAGCGGAATGTTCATATCAGCACAGTTCGTACAACGACACGGGATAGCTACCCAACGAAAGAAAGACGGCGGATACAAAGTGACGGCCGTTGATGGCTCGCCACTACCCGACGTAGACAGCGAAACAATGCCGCTGCAACTAGTCTTCCGACAGCACCACGAGACGGCAGTCCTAGACGTCATGCCTATGGCCAGGCACGATGTCGTTCTGGGCACCCCTTGGTTGGAACGACACAATCCACACATCGAGTGGAGAAAACGAGTACTCACGTTTGAGAGATGTTGCTGCGTTATCGACATCAACCCTTTACATCGGCCGAGTTCGATGGAGGATGAGGAAAGGCCGACACAACAGTTCCGCCAACCGACTACGACGCCAGTTGACGGCTCGGGTTCGACAGACACCAGCAAGGTCCTGCTAGGTCACGAAGTCAGAACTAATGGAGGAAGCAACGCACCTCCCGATATCCCTAAGGAGTTCGCAAAATGGAAACGCCTCTTTCAGGAAGAGACAGGGCTCGACGCCTTGCCTAAGCACCAACCATGGGATCACCAAATCAGGCTCGAACCAGGAAAACAGCCACCATGGGGACCACTCTACGCATTATCACAACGAGAGCTGGAAGTACAGCGACGATGGATCGATAAATATCTAACCAACGGATGGATACGCAGATCGCATTCGCCTGCAGCTTCTCCAGCAATGTTCGTTCCAAAGAAAGGAAAGCCGGACGACCCGCGAATGGTTATCGACTACAGACGACTTAACGCAATCACGATTAAGAATCGGTACCCTTTACCGAACATCGAAGAAATGAAGAACAGACTCACCGGAGCACAATGGTTCACCAAGATCGACCTACGCGACGCCTTCCACGGCATACGCATGGCCGAAGGTGAAGAATGGAAGACCGCCTTCAGGACACGCTACGGACTCTACGAGTTCATGGTGATGCCGTTCGGTCTTACCAACGCACCAGCCACCTATCAAGAAGTTATCAACGAAGCCCTGCGACACCTACTCGACATTACCGTCATCGCATACGTGGACGACCTCCTGGTGTTTACCACAGGAAGTCGAGAACAACACGCCAAGGACGTCGACGCAGTCTTCGGACGACTTGACAAGGCAGGATGCCGCACTGCTCCAGAAAAATGCAAGTTCTTCAGGAAGGAAGTTGACTTCCTCGGATTCATCGTCAGCGTCAATGGAATACGCATGGACCCCGAGAAGATCACCTCGCTTATGGAATGGCCTACGCCCCAAAACCTCAAAGACGTACAGGCATTCCTAGGACTCGCGAACTACAACCGCAAGTTCATTCAAGACTATTCGAAAGTCGCTACACCACTCACGAACCTTACCAAGAAGGACGTTGGGTTCAAATGGGGCACAGACCAAGAAAAGGCGTTCCAACGCCTCAAACAAGCAAGTGCGTCTGCACCAACCTTGGCCATGTTCGATCCCAAGAAGAAAGTCATCATCGAAACCGACGCCTCCGACTTCGCTATCGGGGCATGCCTCACGCAAGAAACGCAAGACAACCGACACCCCATCGCATACTTCTCAAGGAAGTTGTCGCCAGCGGAACAGAACTACGAAATCTACGACAAGGAATTGCTAGCGATCGTCGCAGCATTGCGCCACTGGAGAATATACTGTGAAGGAGCAACCGGACTGACCATCTACTCGGATCACAAGAACCTTCAATACTTCACGACCACCAAGGATCTATCGAGACGACAGTGCCGATGGTCAGAACTACTCGGACAATACCAGTTCGACATCATATATACTCCTGGCAAGGACAATGGGCGCGCCGACGCGCTAAGCAGACGTTCAGATTACATGGAAGCTACTTCATCGAAGCCACAACGAATACTGAAAATCAACAAGGATGGCAGCCTAAGCGCCGAAGCTCAAGAATTCAACGCCACCTTACGAATACTGCGAGACGACCAAGAACAATTCCCAGTCGAACACGGGAAGTTCAAGGTGCCTCCCAGTAAGGAACACGACTGCATCCGAGACCACCACGACGGACCAACGCTTGGCCATCCTGGAGTTGCTCGAACGGCAGAACACATACGACGAAACTTCGTGTTCCCCGACATGAGACGCAAAGTCTCCGAGTACATCAAACGATGCGACAGCTGCAACAAGAACAAGGCTACACGACATGCAAAGTACGGGAACCTCGAGTTCCGCGAACCTCCGCATAAGCCATGGGACGAAGTCACGATGGACTTTATCGTCAAGTTGCCCATATCGACAGACCCAGTCACAAATCACCAATACGACTCGATATTGGTTATGGTCGATCGATTGACCAAGTACTCACACTTCATCCCTTGCAGCGAGTTCGATTACGGCCCAACAATTAGGTTGTTTGGTGCTGGACCGCCTCGTGCGCTACCACGGGATACCAACAGTCTTTATCACAGACAGAGACAAACTCTTCACGTCCAACTACTGGAAAACGCTAGTCGCAGCAATGGGAATCAAGCACAAGCTATCGACAGCTTTCCACCCACAAACCGATGGACAAACCGAACGAGATAACCAAACACTCGAAGCGTACTTGCGACACTACGTCAATTACGTGCAAGACAATTGGGTAGCGCTGCTCCCAATGGCACAAATCGCAATCAACAACAACGCTTCTGAGACAACACATGTCACCCCGTTCTACGCCAACTTTGGGAAGGATCCCAACTTGTTCATGGAAGCCCTGACAGGACCGCAAACGGATCGAGCCCTACAATCATCGGCAAGTCTCCACGACATCCACGACAAGATGCGACGAGCAATCAGTACATCGCAAGCCGACTTGACAAGTCAGCGACACAAAGACTCAAAAACGGCGCCTCAACTTGAGAAGGGGGATAAAGTGTACCTCCTCACGAAGAATCTCAAGACCAGACGAGGTACAAAGAAACTGGACCATGTGAAGGTCGGACCATTTTTGGTCGATGAACAAAGAGGTAAGGCAAGCTACAGGCTACGCCTACCCAAGGACGCCAGAATACACCCAGTGTTCCACATATCGCTCCTGGAACCAGCAGACTCAACCATCCCACTGCAAACAACGTTCCACTTTGAGCCCCAAGAAGAACAAGAATTCGAAGTCGAGAAAATCCTACAGCAACGAGGTCAGCAATACCTCGTGAAATGGAAGGGTTACCCGGACACGGATAACACCTGGGAGCCAGTTACACACCTCAACAATGCTCCACTACCTCTGAAGGAATTCCGCCAAGCGGTAAAAAGGCATCCCAAGCAGAAGGGCTCATCATAAGCCGATCATCCCAAGGAAGAGGGTCGAACGAAGGAAGGTCCAACTCGGCCGCAAATTCCTCCGCCTCTTGCTCCACGATACCCCGCTCCTCGACCGCGATTGCCTCGCCCGCCCGACGGCCGTTGTAATCAAGTTGACGATGCAACCGCATCTCCTTCGACAGCGCCTTGCTTAACAACTCTTGAGCCAACACCACAGCGTCTTGCGCAGCCACGGTTGCCGCACGCGCCTCATCCATCTTCTTCAACAGCGACACACGCTCCCTCGACAGTTTCGAAAACTCCGACGCAGTCACCCGTATATCGCATTGGCTGTTGTTCGACCGGTTGCAGTTGTTGCACCGCCCGCTCTGGACGTGCACCCGACAAACTTGGCCGCTGTTACGACATGGCGTGCAAGTAGTCGGCATGACTTCACCGTGTGTGTCGATAAATTCAGCAAGGTTCGAGCGACGTTGGGTTGAGGACTTGGATTTTCGAATTCCGGAAGGCATCGTTATGCTTAGGAAACATCGAGTAATAAGCTCAGGGACTGAGCTAGGCTGGGAAGGGAATGGTGTTACAAACATTAACACGGAATGGGTTCCGCCAGGTGATCTCTCTGGAGACAGGCTGGTCGGAACAGAGCAAAGAGCTCTGGACACTCATTTGATCTGTTGCTCCGCTGCTCTGAAGAACAGAGCAGTACAGAGCAAGAGCACAGGCTGCTCCTCTGCTCTGTCGCTCTGTGGAACAGAGCGGTGCAGAGCAGAGAGCACCTCAACGAGACACGAATCTCATATGTATATAGCGAGTCGCTTTATCTCTTATGTAGTTCGTGTTCAACTCATGTTGCAATCCAACTGAAAGGTCCTCGCATACCTACGTACGATTCTAGCAGAGCAGTTCATCAACGAGAGAAGTATACCCTATACTGACCGTGCCTTTGACACTCACCTCCAAGTCCACTGAGCTCTACCACCGTGACACGACTTTTGTCGGGCCGCAACAGCTACTTCGTCCTCCCGATATAGAGGAATAGTTATTTCCGTTACTATCCCTTCCTACTCTAGCTACTACCTTTAACGGTTTATTTAGCAAGGTTAGTACTAGCAACATTATAGAGATGCTTAGGAAGTTTCGTCTAACGACCGCAATACTAGTCGAATGCAGCGGAACTAAAAAGGAAATTAACTTTGTTATCTAGGCTAATGTTCTCGATAGTAGTAAAATTATACAGATACTATATTGTGCGTCTCTACTCGCGGATAGTATCGTAGTCCAAAGGAGAGAGCACCTTTAACGACTCGAATCTCGTTAGAGAATCGCAGCCCCTAGAGGAGAATAGAATAATATTGTGTTCTTAGGAACAGTTAGTACAGCTCTACTAGCCCTAGTATAGTTGCTTAACGTCGCAAGCGAGTCGATATTAGACAAAATCGTTAACGACGCCCTAGACGGTTCGACAAAGCGTACTCTAATAGAACAAGTTGCGTATATAATAAGAACCTACCTCGCTCCTATTATTACTCTTATCGCAATCCCTACCTCTTAATCTAGGTAGTAAGGTTCTGTCTAAGTAGTTAAATAGGGACTTAGGAGGCTAGGTCCTATACTCGCTACAATTTGCTACTACTAGTTTATCCTTATATTGTATTACCGACTCTTAGTCTATTGCGATATTAGTAACGTTGCTAAGGCTCGCTACCCTACGGTCCTAGCGGCTAGATTTAGCTACCTAAATGCTAAGGCTATTGTCGCCTTATACGCATCCTAGAACTTTAGAGAGGGCGGATATCGAAAACGTCGAGGAGATCCCTAGCAAAGGCATATAAGTATCCTTTATCGGTTGTATACCTGAGTCTTCCTTCGACCTAATCGCTAGCAACCAAATGTCTAGGACAGATTTCTCTGTAACTATATCCCTAGCCGCTAGTGCTTTGTTACAGAAATAGAAATCAGAGGCAAAATCTATCGCTCTCGCTGCAATAAAGCTAGTCCTTGCTCTAGAAGGAGTCCTACAGCTATATATCCCCTCCTAACCTCGTTCTCTACCACTAACGCTATGCGCCCTTAAACGTCCGCTGTTATCTACGCCCTATATAGCCGCAGCACTAGTACCTAGCTTCCTATAGGCTGCAGCACAACTATAGCTACTACTGTCGACTTCTAGGTAGGTTCTAATACATACAATATTATTACTAGATTGCTGCTTATATAGAAGGCTAAGGAAATTACCTACCCGCAATCTAGCTTAAAGGTACGCGCTAGCTGTACTTCCGAATCTATTATACGCTACGATACAATTACTATAGCTAGCGACAGTATGCTTGGGACTTACAGCCGCGGACGATAGTATCGCTATCGGCGCTAGCTTAGGCATAGCGATTAGTAGCGCAAGATCTGTTGTTCTTAAGTTGTACCTATATAGCGTTATCAAAACTGCTAGACCTATCGCGTATAATGTTCTAGCAGATTGAATTGAATTCTAGATAGGCGCTTACGTACAACTGTATTACAGTTCCTATGTCTATAGGGTGTTTCTATCTTATCGTAAGCTATAGTAGCTACATGCGTATAAACTCTCTAGGGTCTAGTTTAGCAATAGAGTTCAGTTATATTTTGATCGTAACAAGTTCTCTAGTACTAAGGACTCAATTACCTAGGGTAAGCTTCTAGGTTTAGAGGGTTAAGTAAAACCCTAGAAAAAGCAGTTTTGCATTTACCTGCTTGCGTCTTAGTATACTTTTAGCGTAAGTAGACAATCGCAAATCTAGAGCGTACTAGACTTAGCTATTTTCCTACTACAGTTATAAAGCGCGCCTTAGAAAAACACAATATAGATCCTAAGATCTCGTTGTAGCGAGGAGGTCGCGTACTAGCCGTTAGTATAGTATCTTAGAGGCGCCTTCTCTATAGGAACCTCTCTGCTATAGCTTATATATAGGATTTAGATCAGTTGCGGACATAGTACTAAGGCGAGCTATGCCTATAGTAGACAGTGCGTTTAAGCTAATAGTTGTAAGGCTAACGCCCCTTCTTCTAATGTATTTGTCTTTCAGAAGACGAGATTTCGCTCTCTGCCTATATTAGGTAGCAGTTAAGATCGACGAATCAGTATAAAGCTTTAACCTGCTGCAACAACCTACTAGGATAGACATTCGAGCTAAAACTAGAGAGGCAGATCGCCTTCTTATTAAGGATAAGAACACTATAGAGTAGAGTCCTTCAATTCACTACTACTGTATTGCACAGTCGATAAGCTAAGCTATAAGGTCAGCCGCCGAGCGAGCACCTACTCGGCAAGACGCTCGCCGTTGTCCATTGCAAGTAACGTCGTTTCTTGGTTCTCCTTGCCGCTTACCGAGCCATATGTACGATCCGCGCCGTATCGCGATACTTGCTCTGTGCTAGCAGGCCGGGGTGTTGTAGCCACCGCGGTCGCTAAGAGGGGTGGGTTTGTCCGCGCGAGATTTGTAGGACAGTTTCATCCGGCATTGGGCCTAGGCGTTGGGGCTTGCTGTCAACCTCCGAGCAAATATCAGATCACCAATGGTCGACAGTAAGATGTGGTGGCCATCCTCGCCTACCGAGACGTCTTCAGCAACATTGAGACGTGCTTACTCCGCGTATCCAGCTGCTTCGCGGATATATCCAGGCACTGCCACATGCTTTCTAGTTCCGCCCTCAACTTGTCCGCCGCAGCCCCGCCTGGAGTCGGATCCGAGATGGCATGCAAAGTCTCCAGCCGCTGAATTTGGTCTAATGCGATAGTAGTAAGAAGCCTAGCTATGGTTGAAGGAGGATAGTACACGAACGTCGCTGCGACACGGGAATGCTAGCCACAACGAGTAGACCACCGCGACAGTGAACACGCCAGTTTTTCGGCACACGAGCAGTGTCATCAACCCTGCCGACCGGATCGTGTCCGGCAACTGAAGTGACCACTTTTGCCATGACATGGGCTTCCTTTTGAATGGGATTTTCCACGGTGGACCCACACCACCAGCACATGCGTCCACTGCTACTGCCGACACGTACTCCTCCACGTATGGGTTGGAGCTCGTGGCTGTCCAGAATTACAGCTGACCTCCGGACAGAATGGGCTTACAGCAATCTGTTTCCTCACGCCAACGTCGGAGGGCGTCGCTGGAGAACTACATCCTGGCACAGTTCAGGAAGGGCACGGCAACCACCAAAATCCAAAAAAGCGCACTCGACACGTTCAACAAGGACCTGGATGAGGATATGATCCCGGGCACCCTTGCCGCCTCACACACGAAAATGGAGTATGGTCGTGGATCGATGACGAGGCCTTGGGCAGGAGTTGGAGGTTCGGGGAGGGAGGATTGTAGGATAGCGTAGGGAAAAACGTCCGCTCCGCTACGATCAACGTATGCTCATGTACTAACACCTTGCCAGATGGTCAAGAGCGGTTGCCAGTCGTGGCCGTCTCAGATGTTCATGAGGAAATACGAGACCATGGCGCGGCAAAAAAAATGGCCGTGCGGTGGAGTCACAGAGTAACGCAGACTTCCAGACTACAACTGGGCAGACAATGAGCCAGCAGAGCAGGTGATACTGTACCATAATGGAACACACGGATCTAGCGCTACGCACGTGTATACATTCCCCTCATTTCAGCTGCTTCGTCTGCTTGACCGCCGTGGCGCCCGCATTGAGAACTAACTCGCACTCGTCTGGACACGCAGTGTGCTAAGTCGGACGCAATCCATCACGGTGCCAATTCGCACTCGCGTTCAAACCTTCTTCGAACGGCGTGCACCGTTGGAAGGTACCCAGGGACGTTTGCTGGGGAGGCTAGAATACTTGAGGAGAACGGCTCTAGCTTGAATTATCACGTCGCAGACGTTTCTGTCTCGGTGAATGTAGTATAACGGCAAAGGCTTGGGGCCTAGCGCCCCTTTCACGCGCAGGACGTTCTTAATCGCATGTAAGTCACTGAGAAAATCGGAATCGCTGTCGGCTGCGTACATGAGAACGTTGCCGCACGCTTCACCCCTAAAGCGAGTGTCGAGCCGTTCCGCTGGCGTGACCGAGTAGAGTCAAAAGCAGTTTTCTAGACTCTTCTGCTGGCGCACGCGTTGTCCCACTTGCCGTGCTTGTTTCCGATCGTTCAAGTTGTACTTTCGTCGGCCGGTTGGGAGCTCTCCACCATCGGATCTGCGAGACATGCCTTCGACGACGGAGACACTGCTCGTGAAGGGGTTGCCAATGAATTCCGTACGCCATGTCGCCCGCCAAGCGTCCGCACAATTGTGGAAGTATGGCCCTCAAATAGAACACGCTCGTCGGAGCGTTGCCGTCTACTGTATGAAAATGAGTCGTCGTCGCTGGCTACGGGAGCAGGCCTCGGAGTGCTGTCGACCGAACAGGCGGAAGTTTCTGCTCAGTCCTTGCTCATCTCTCATCGCCAAGTAGCGCGATGTGCGCGTGCTGTGCAGTCCAGGGCGAATGAGGCTGGCGCGAGGACGGTGCTTGGTCGGGATCAGCGAACGCTCCAGAATTGTCCTCGGCGGATGCGTGGTCAGCTTGATTACCGTCACCGACAGACTCGTGCCGCAAGTCCGGCCGTGCGCCGCAAGACATCGATCGCAGCCGTTCATCCGCAGACCGGTCTGCTGGAGTCCTTTTCGGCAAGGAAGAACCCATCGACATCCGTTCGGTCTGAGGGGTTGCATCCTCGGTGACGGCTTCGACGTCGCGACTAAATTGAACCACTCCCGCACCGTTCATCGTTCACACCAGAGGGAACAATGTTGTCCTCCCAGAAAGGGAAGATCGTCTCTCTTGCCACTGCGAACCACGGCACATGTGTTCCGGTAGATGAGCGCAGCAGACGGAGGAGGTGGGTGAGAAATAAGCTCTTGCGGCCGCCAAAGGAATCAGCTCCGAGTGAACAGCCGCATCGGCGGGTAGTGTATCGATCTCATCGCTGCCAAAACCGGGAGGCTCAGTCGCCGCCATTTCCCAGCTTCGGAATGTCCGGAGATTGTTTCCTCAACCTCGCGATCACTTCCGTGGTGAATCCCGAATGAAACGCTCGGCCTGGAAGCTGCAACACCTCCACCGCGTCCACCGCCCGTGGGCAGGCTTCGGCCGGGTTGTGTTGTTGCGCACGTTGCCGGAACAAAAGTCCGGGAGGTCAGGAAAGTGTCGTATGACATGCAGCCAAAGATGAAGGTAGTTGGTCGGAAACTGTTCGGCACCAAGGGCGAATGCGTGCTTGTAAGCCTCCCGTAAAGTGTGCTGTCGGGCCGATCTGGGAGGCAAGAGGTCTCCTAAGATCTCGTGGCAAACCTCCAGCAGATTTGTGTCCTTGGAAAAGGAGTGAAGGGTGCCAATCCTCCTGCACGTCAGGATCCTCGCTTCAATGTTATTACGCCCGTCCTCACCGACCACATTCGAGAAGATGGTCCGGTCGCGTAGTCATGCGCGGATATCATCGCTGTCGTGAGTACAACAAGCTGGCATCTGCAGTTGCAGCATCGTCACGGTCAGTACTTGACTGCCGTTCCACAGCAAGATCCCTTCATTCTTGCTCACAGCAATTCCAAGCCTTCTGCGGATGACCCTCTCCTCATCGCTGCACGCTTGTGGCGCATCATTGCTAGAAGCGCCAGTTCTTGCTCGGTCAGGGCTATCATACATGAGGCGTCCGTGGGAAAGTCGCTAGCTAAGTCACTGGCTGTGCGGTCTCTGTAGTGTAGCGGTCGGGAAGACTGTGACCTCACGTGCTCAAAGGACTTCTTGCTAGCCAGTTTCAGCGGTACCTTCATCTTTCCCATGGCTGCAGCATTGGGATCATGATACCCCACCGGCGTAGCTCTTCTTGCGACAGTAGGTGACGCGGAGTCAGGCGTGGACCCAACCAGTTCTGGGCTCACTGTCTGCGGAACGAAGGTGTCCTCTCGATTACAGCTGCTCTTGGCTTGAAGTCTGCGCATCGATCTTGTTGGCCTTTCGACGTCCATTGGAAGAGGAATACTGACAATTCTATCTTCTGCACCTGAATCATATAGCCCTATAAAGTCGTCCTGCTCGTGCGATAAGTTCGTCCATAGATCTTCTGAAGGTGAAGAACGTGGGGACACCTTAGGGCTCTGCAGCTGTAAGGCGCCCAGCCCAGATGCGTACTGTCTAGTGCTGCTGGGCACCGCCAAGAACACAGCAGCAATATTTGCCATTGGACCCTGGGTAACATTCCGGGCTTCTAGCTTCTGGCCCGCTAGTATTGGTTGCTCTGTTGAACAAGAGTGTAGACTGTACTGAACTTGACCCTGCACGGCTTGGTTGTGGGCGGCTTTGCCAGAAACTCCCAAGCCCTGTCCCTTCCTAGGCATTGGGGAAGCGCTGGATACCCTTAGGGAATGCTTCTCCTCTGGTGGACCTTTAAAGTACTCGCGTCGGAGTCGTAACGTCCATTCCGAAAACCTGTCCTTGATCTTGTGACTTCGTTGTGCGCAAGCTTGGGGAGGTCTGGTTGGGCGACATAAGCTCTAGAAACTCCGCGACATTCAATCCAGGGAGACTCTGTGCCATCGCGGCGCTCCAAGAGCGCCTGTGGTGATGACCGTCTCTTTTGGACGTCCTTCCCCTCCCCGAAGACGAACTCACACGAATCGGTCACTGCTTGCGGTGAAGATCTTCGTTTCAGAGGTGGTAGAATCGGATTGTTTGGAGCATTTGGCCGTGGAAAGAGGTCCAGTAGACCCGGAATTGCAATCTGTTTAGGTCTTTGCTAGTATGCTGGTCGCTTAGCACTTCGGACTGCTTCGCAGTAGATCTCCGTGACATGGCACGCATTGTCAAATAAATTCAAAAAATCCTTTTCTATTTGGCGAGCGCTTGCGCAGCGCAAAGTCCCGCATGGTTAACGCAGAAATCTGTTGACATACGAGAGGAAACTGTTGCTATGGTTGGCAACGCTCACGGAATGTCGAGTCCGAACAATGACGATTTGTCTGTGAGTGAAAGGTGGGACTGTTCCTCCAGGATGAGCTATAAGTTCATCGTGCGTAGGGCTCGGGCACACATGACGCACGCTTCATATCATCAAGGGGTGAACTTCAGACTGCGACATCTCCATCAATACCGCGACAATGTTGTGGACTTGAGGGGCTGAGTCATGGCTCGACCTTTCGCCGGCTGGATGGTCGCGAGTCAGACCGTCGGTAAAGGGTGTAGAACAGTCGAACATTTCCAAATCATGCTGTGATCAATACGGAGCTTCTCTGCCGGTGAACTTACCGAATGGGAATCAAGGACCGATGGCTTGACGCTGCAGCTTGGAGACAGCGCCTGTAGGTATCGCGGAGGATTTGGTTTGACCTCCTCACGATTACAGTCTTCGAAGATCAACCAAGCATCCATATGAGCAGGTTTCATGAGACACATCGTAGGGTGGCCTAGGCTACACGAAACAATAGCTCTAAAGCAACGCAGAACTAGTTCTCCAGTACCCGCGCATACTAAGCAGCTTCCAAATGTAGCGATTTACCTAATTAGTGTGGCAAGGTGCTAAGCTTCAATTGGAACTGCTTTTCAGTAGTAATACTGTACCCTACCGAAGACGGGCATAAGCTCCGCGCAGCCAGCCCCGATTTGGTCTTTCGGTACGCCATCGCCAATCTCTTCGCAAAGCTTTACTATAACATCCTTACTCTCTCTAGAGCTGCTTATAGTTACATAGACCTTCTAGAATTGTTGCTAGGAACCCCGAGCTGTTCCCTTGGATGTACTTAGGGATGCAGTGTTAGAGGATCTCAATATACGATAGATTAAGATACAACATGTGCCGTGAGTGAAGCTAGCCAGCAGCATTTCACGGAATTACGATGGCGACAGGATAGCCGGAAAGCCTGACATCGCAAATCAACACAAGCAGCGCAGAATGTTACTGCCTTAAGGGCTACTTGGTCAAGGCAGTCTGCAGTCGCAACAGCAGCTTGGCAACCAGGTTGTCTGCGAGATTCAGATGACAGCGGCACTCGCGCTAGCCGCAGCCACGCGTGCATCCCTTCCTTCCTCGAATCTGGGGCCGATAACACAGTATTGCTATCTGAAAGGAACAACTCCGATGTCCTCCGACAGACCCCGAAGGAATAATCGCTCGGAACGTTGGTGATGGGCGAGGCGCAGTCACGCACCAGTGAAGGCGCCCCTGCAGGGATGATGCATTCGGAGGGGTCGCACGCTTCGGTGGTCTCGAGGCCAATCATCTGTCAATAACGACAGATCTGGCGTCGCACCAGAAAGTATTCTAATGACAAATGTGCGAACAAAGTCCAAGCGGGAGGGTATCGCCGGCGGGCAATGCTCGGTCTACACAGGCGCAGGTAGACATCACGGCGACTCTTCTCAGTGACACGACTATGCTTTGGCGGGCAGAGGACTACATGATAGGTGCCTAGATGAGCCATAGCGTTAATGAGTTTACGCGCATAGAAATGCTAGGACGTAGTCAGATGTACCGCAAGACACCGTCATGTGACGACAGCAGTTGACGTTTCGGTTCCCAGCAGCTCATTGGCGTCCATTGGCTACCTGCTCAAACAAGTGCGACTCGGATATTGTTGTGGATCAATTCGAAATTCGCAGTCAACCTTTTCACCAATCCGTGCCGGCCAGCGTCTCTGGCTCAATTGGTGCCCTTCGAAAGATGAACAACCCATGCGACTCAGCACCCGTCGCAACGCCCCGTTAGGAGAGTGTCACGTATTGCAAAGATTGCCACTGATCCCAACCGGCTCGCACTTTCGTAAACATGATCGATGGTCACGTCCATTGTATCGAAGCAGTAGGCACATTCGAGTGCACAGCAGGACGTCCTCACGCTTTCACCAGACTCCTCATCGCCTCCGTCAGACTCGCCACCTCCTTATTCAACCTCTGGCGCAGATGTTCATGGCCGAGGCCTCGGCCGCAATCTCTTCGAGTACATCCACGGATAGCTGGCTAACGAAGACAGGCGAGAAGAGTTCGAGCGGACTCTCCTCACACGTCAAAAGACAATGCATCGCAGCCTGCTTGCAGACGCTATCGACGAATGTCTTGCGACTGACTTTGTAGTAGGCGTACAGTATATGATAGATGTTCTGTACGACGAATTCTTCGTTGCTCATATTGCGGGAGGTCTCCATGGCGTGATCAAGTCTGACCACCATGCCGTGACTGCCGTTGTGGAACGCCGTACTTTTGAGCCTCGCATCGAAGTTGTCATGGCGGCTAAGGAAACGTGAGCATGTACCAAGCGACTCGAGCACATGAGCACAGGAAAACACTTACCATTTCTGCAGATTGTCGTTGAAGTAATGGTTCATTGTCATGGGCATATCGCTTTGCTCGACCTGGAGAAGGAACTTGGTGCGCTCGATCGCTCTCTGGTAACGCTCGATCAATTCGTCGGACAGCCTACTGTGCAGCGAGTCTGTACCAGCACATTTTCACAGACATCGGGACTTGTGAGTACTTGTCAGCTTATCGCCGATCCAGATGGCCGAGAGCTGATTCTTTGTTTTTCTTAAGACGTTACAAATCTACGATTCGTGAGCGGTGTTCATCAGAACTTGACAAAGGACCCGTTCATGCGCATTGATACGAGCTCGGTAGGGAACAGATGCTATAATATATCGTAAGATCTTGGGAGGCTGACGGAATTGGTGCAGACAGGAGGATTCACCGGCCACATTGCTGTCATGTCCCACAAGCAACCCGAGCTTGAGAAGTCGTTGCGGCGCAAGATTGACGCCAGCTCCTTTGCCTCACTCCGAAGTGGTTGTACGCTGGTTGACATTCGCGAGACAGAAGATTGGACGTACGCCACCTATGTGGACAAAGACGAGTCGAAGAAGGAGATCCGAGCCAAATTCCTCGTTGGAGCTGATGGCAAGACGGGGTTTGTTCGCAAAAACTACTTGGAACCCAAAGGTATCCGGTTGCTTTGGGCAGAGAGGTAAATGACAAGTTTCCCAAGAGTCTTCTAAGACATAGCAATTGATTCAACACCTAGCACAAAGTATCAGGAAACCTGGGTAGCTCTCAATTGGAAAATTACCCTACCGACCCCCAAGACGCATCCTGCCTTTCCCTTATGGCGACTGGGATATACACCAGAGCAAGTGTACGATCTGTTCTTCCCGTCCGAGTTTCGGTCCCTCTGCAACCCGGACAGGCCAGCAGTTTGTGGACGATTCGGTCCAGCGTCTGATACACTTTGGAGGTTTGAGTTTGTGGTTTCTCGTGGCGAAGATGCGGCAGAGATGGCCCGTCCTGAGAAGATTGACGAGGTCGTGATACCTTATCTGACGCACCCTGGAAGTCGTTACGGGTTGGTATCCAACATTGCAAAAGACATGACCACTTACTTACTGGGCTAGCAGCTTCTCCGGGAGCGTGAGGTTCCCCTCGGACTGTATCGAGGTGCTTCGATGCAGGACGTTTAAATTCTCTGCACGAAGCTGTGATAAATGGGCACTAGGGAGGACGAATATCTGCGGTGACGCTGCTCACGTGTTCCCCCCCCTGTAAGCTTTATGACTTTGGCCCTGAAGTCTTGTGTATAAGCACCGCTAACATCTGCTAGTTGGAGGACAGGGCATAGTGTCAGGATTCCGTGATGCTGTCGCACTCAGCTGGCGCCTTGCCATCTTGTGTCGGACCCCGAGTCTGAACCCTGAGCAAATCCTCGCAGGCTGGTATCGGGAGAGGAAGCAGCAGCTCGAGGCTTCTCTTGCATCCACGGTGAAGAACGGCAGTATGGTAAACACGAAGAATCCGATCACGATCCTGATCAGTGACTGGAGCCTGTGGTTTCTGCAGATGATTCCACCAGTAAGGCGATGGATCGAATCTGGGCCCCGAGCTAATGGGAGGACGAGATACACGTACCCTGCTGGGCTACCCTTCCTACCAGAACGAGGAGGTGGTGTTCTGTTTTCTCAAACCTTTTGCCTGCCATTGGTGACCGACGACAGTAACTGTATGGCCTTCACAGACGACGTCATTTTCACCGGCAAAAAACAACGCCTCTTTCAGCTAGTCGTTCTGACGTCGGGAGACCTCAACGAACTCAGAAGGCTGAAAGCAGAACTGGGCAGCCTCAGGACCGTCTGCGCCCGGCTGGACACAGACGAGGCAACGTTCTTCATCCAGCGTCGGTTCGTCCCAGCGCACCGTACAGCTGACGATGCCAGAATAAGCAATACTTACCGCACAGCAACGGCGGATGAGTTCGAGAGATCTCCTTTGTGTATAGGACGTCCAAAGGTGCGGGACTACAAGGAGAATGATATGTGGGAAGGGGTAAAGCACAAGGCAGTCGTAATACTTAGGCCTGATCGGTTTGTCTTTGCGGCTGTTGACACTAGTGAGGAACTGGAAGCGGCTCTTGCATTCCTGTCGTGGAAGAATTAGGAGAGGTGTATTCTGGAACTAGCTTTGCGATGGGCTTTATTAGAGGGGCGATGCGTCGAACTTGTGGCTCTGCAACTGTCCTCAGCGTGGCCACTGAAGATAAAATCAGACGGACCCGACCCCGTCCTCTGTTGACGATGGAGTTCAACCAGGACAACTGGACTTTGTAATACAACAGGGGCAATCCCGGCCGGGGACTAGGGTTATGCTCTGAGAGCTGCAATCTGTCTCAATCAGGTTCATAGCAGATGAATGCCAAGACAGCCATTGGTGACACATACTGTTCTTAGGAAATGAGGTAGCAAATCTGTGTCTCGGAGCAATCATGCATGTTGCTGAGAAATGAGTACACCAGTGTTAACATTCGCCGTACATTCAAGAGCTGGAATGGAACTCCGGACCCCAATGCACGGAAATGCGAGCACACGCACACATGCTCAGACACCAATTGAGTGCGATAAATCAACAATTGCAGAAATAAGGTGCCCCACACTCCGAGATGCTGTCTATTCGGGAAACTCTGCGTCCGGAGTAAAGCACCTCAAGGGTGACCCTGGCGGCCGTTTGTGGTACTATAGTCGTGGGGCCTTTCACTTCATCCCACCCCTCTCATTGTAACCTGACGAATCAGCTTGACAAATATGACTCTCACTTGATGCCTAGCATTAGGCATTCCTCAGCCGCCCTCGGGCAACACTCGTGTTCTTGCATCTTCGAATTTCTAATCTTGAAGCAAGCATAACATCACTTTCGCAATGGCCAGACTAGAGAAGTTCCTCAACGAAGCAGAGATTAAAGACCTTCTCGTGCGTGAGCGCTACTACAGAGACTCGCACCAGTGGGAGAATCTGCGCCAATGCTATCACCCAGACGCTGCAAAGACAAGCATCAACATCACTTGGTAGGGATCTCGAATCTTCATCAGACATTGCATGCTTTACTGACTTAACAAGGTACAATGGAGACATTGATGGCTTCGTGACAGGGCCTAAGCAGATGGCTACCCGCAAATCCGCCTAGCTCATCACACACCATATGTTCATTCGTGGTCACAGTGAACGGCAACAGGGCCATATCTGAGTCCATGGGAACAATCATGGCACGGTTCTGTTACGAGGGAAGATCATACGACTGCTCTTCTCATGCCCGCTTTGTATCCCGGCTGGAGCGGTCAGAGGAGGAGTGGAAGATGCTCACGCTGGAGGTGATCTATGACAGGGATACGATCCAGTCAGTAACCCCTAGCAGCAACAACACAGACATAGAAGTAGATCCAAGGGCAAGGGAGAGCTACAGGTGCCTCGCGTGGGTCTTGGCGCAGAATGGGTTCTCTGTTGATCAAACCTTACTGGGGACTGATAAGCCCGGTTCTGCTGAAGACCTTATGAATCGCTCTTTCAAGTGGCTGAAGGCAGAATGAAAAAGCTTGTACGCAATATAGTTGGCAGGACCGCTGGGGTTGAGAAACAGGAAGAGATATCAAGTATGTGCAGCCTAGCAACCTGTGGATAACATACCATGACCTGAACTCGATCATGATTTTTCAGTTACTGGAGTGACACATGGGCTGCTTAAACCAAAACTTATCACTCTTTTCGTCAATCGGCTTCCACTAGTGTTCGTCAAAATATGCAACTTAGAAGCAGCGAGATGAAACATATAGAGCTAAATCAGACATAAGCTGTAGCTAGGTCTCGATCTTCACGTAGTCCCCACAGGGTACTATCAAGGCCCCACAACAGCACACACCCTCTGCAAATTTTCAAAGTGAAGCCAGACTTGGCTATTATATGGCACGAGAGCTCTTCAATATTTGGCCGCCCCTCGTCGATTACAGCTTGGTTTTTACGATCTTACACAAGTCAAACAGCCGGCTCACCACAATGGAAGGATCGTCTAACGGCAAGACCGAAACTTACCATGTTGAGAAGTCAGGACAAGATCCTGAAGCCAACATGAAGGACATCTCCCTGAGTGAGGGTAATTTGGTGTACGATGACCCGGATCGGGAGCCCGAGATTCATGTTCGAACTTGGGTCGCTGTCTTGGCAATGTTTCTGCTGAACTTTGGTAAGGCGCCCTTTCCTTCCTCGCTGGCTCATGTAGACTCACTGGACGCGTCCATAGTTCAAATCGTTGCCCTTCAAGGCCCTCCTGTTGTGGTAAGCAGTAGAAGTGCAACTGTATACAAATCCATAGCTAACTTGTGACAGCTGGAGAACATTGGAGAGAGTCTTCAAAAGACCCCAACACAGACATGGGTCCCAAACTCCCTGTCCCTGGTTCAGGCTGTGTTGGCACCAATCATCTCTTCCGCCTCTGATACCTTTCAAGCTCGCAAATTGATCCTTGTCGGCAGCTGTGTGGTATCCTTCATCGGATCAGCCATTGCTCCAGGGTCAGGAAGCATATACAGACTTATCGTCGCCCAGATCCTCATCGGGTTTGGCTTCGCCTCGACTGCGTTAGCGTACTGCGTGCCCAGTGAGATCTTGCCAAAGAAATGGAGGCCTCGTGAGTCTCCCACAACCCTGACAACACGGTGAAATTGAGCTCACCGTCTCAGTGGTTCAATCGGTCATCAACGTGGCCGCGGCACTCGGCGCATGTGTTGGGCCTCTGATCATTGGAGCCATGACTCGTTCTGATCCAGTAGGAGGCTGGCGCAACTATTATATCAGTACAATTATCAATTCGCTGTCCAGAAAGCCGAGAGACTGACAATATTAGTGGCTCCAAATGGCGCTCTGGGGGTTGACAGCTTTCGGCATCTTCGTCGGATACCGACCACCAAAGAGGCGTACGGCTTATGACCATTTGTCTTTGGCACAAAAGATCAGGGCTCTTGATCTCCCTGGCGTGTCCCTCTTTGCCGCAGGCCTCACCATGTTCCTTGTTGGACTCGGCTTGGGAGGGGGCCTATTCTCGTGGACCAATGTTCGCGTTTTAGTTACCCTGATCCTAGGTCTGGTCACCCTCATTGCCTTTGCTATCTACGAGTGGTTGGGAATTAAGACTGGGATGGCACATCATGATCTCTTCCGCGGAGGATGGAGGGTCGGCGGAACTTTTAGCATTTTCCTTGCCCTCATCTTCATCGAAGGAGTCATGCTGTTCTCATACGTTATCTTCTATCCAGTTCTGTAAGTCTCAGCGCCTTTAGTCCAATTTGGGACCTCTGCTAAACGTACACAGGACCACGTCTCTATTCGAAGAAGACACATTCCTGCTTGCTGGCCGTGAACAGCCGTTCTGGGTTGGTGGCGGACTATCTACCCTGCTTTGGGGATACTGGGCTGTCCGAGTCAAGAGCATCCGCGTTCCTCTCTTCACGGGTTTTCTTGTCTTCACCGCAGGGATCGGCGGCTTTACTACAATCCAGCCAGATGATTCCACTCGGGCATGCATCTTTGCGGGGCTAGCAGGAATCGGATTTGGAGCTCCGCTTGTCCTCATCATTGCTGGCATTCAGCTTGCGACTCCCCATGCCTTAATCGCAACAGGCACCGCTCTGGCCATTGCTTCCCGCGCAGTGTCGTCGTCGGTGTTCACGGCCATCTACAGTGCGACCCTGATGGAGAGACTCGAGCCAAAGATTATCAGCTATGTCTCCAAGGCAGCAGTGTCCCATGGCCTTCCAGTAACATCCGTCAAGGGATTCGTGGAAGCGATCGTGGCGAAGGACTCTGAGGCACTTGCGCAGTTAGCTGGCGTCACACCAGCCATCATCCAGGCCGGAATAGTTGCGGTCAAGCAAGCTTCCGCCGACAGCATCCGCATAGTCTTCATCATTGCAGCTCCGTTTGGGGTGCTGGCGTGTCTGTTATGCTTCTTGCTCGCAGACCAGAGCAATGCCATGACATATCGGGTTGATGCACCTATCGAGGACTTGCATGCTCGCCGCAAGTAGGCCTTCAAGTTATGGCTCTTGAGGTGGTGTTAAAGCGTCGGAATGTCAGTGACAGATTGGTGACCAGTCCACGTCAAGTGGCTGTGGAGTAATCTTCTTCTTTAATAGTCAGTTCTGGAATAGATGGACTTATTTTAAGCCAATGTTTTGTCTTCTGATTTAAAGTATTTGCAATGCATGCCGCTGATGTTTCTGGTGCTGCCCGTCCACCAGGTCTATAGCCCTGGCAACGTGCCTGTTGCACCTTTGACCCTGGAAGCTTTGACACAAAACTGTCTGTAGATGATACTTCCAAAGCCTCCGATCACAGTGGTTCACTTGCAACTGTCCCAGAACTTGCTACTGAAGTCCTACCCTGTTCCTTTCGCTGTTAGCCACAAGCCGAAGAAGACGGAGGTTTACTTATCACCTTTCCTTTCAGACGTGCCTCGGACTTATCTAAACTATCTTACTTCATGCTGACGCGACCCAGGGTGAGGTGCTGAGGCGAAGAAACTGATATTTGGGAAAATCTCGTATGGTATATGTTTTGACAGTGGTCTTGAAGAAACATTCGTGGCACGCCTGCAACGCTGTATTCTGGTGACTGGGAAGGCGGCGACGATCTAAGCTCGGTTCGCTGATGCAAATTATTCAACAGACACTAGTTCTAGGGGAGTCTCCACTCTTTCATTACGATCAGCGATTACTTAAGATATGTGAAACATGCTATCCTAGATTGTTTGTGCAACAATGCGTTACAGCGGTGAAGGAGAATTGTCAGCCAAGCGTCACATGAAACGAAGGATGATACGACGAAGCTTGATCGACGTACCCGAGTGAACAGGGTCCTTCTTGTTGGACCCATCGAGTCTCTCACAAAGAGGAACACCTTCAAATCCCGTCGGAGGAGAGACAGATACGAGTCCTGGATTTACTCAGGCAACGGGAGCCGTGATGAGTATGTGAAGAAGGAACCAAAGTTTGGACTGAGTAAGTTTGGCACACTTGCCGACCATGGCCCAGCTTCAGATCCTTATATCCTGCGCCTTGCGACATCCTTGCATTGCTGGTTCCTTCCTTCTCGGTGAAGGCATGCATCTCTGCGCGTGCTGCATATGCGGACTATGGAGAACGTGGGCTTTGTCTATTGGTAGATCCCGACATTTGCGCACCGCAGTCATCGATATGCCCTTCGACCGGACGTATCAGGCTGTATGGCTTTTGACTCTTGTGGCTGCACGGCGCGTCCCCGCTGGCCCGTAAGACGTCCCTCTCCGCTATACCCGAACCCTGCATGAAAGCAGGAAGTGATTGGAGGTGAGTGTTTACCGAGTTGGTCGGCTGTTAATCGCGCTGATTCGACGTCTCCGTCACTGGTGACTTCGGATCTGGCACATCCATTCAATTGTATGGCTCGGCATATCTGCAACTGAACCGCGGAGATACTCAGAATGGTGAAGCAAGCGGACAATATGCATGAGATGGCGGCTGGAGACCGGACGAGATTGCCCTGCAAAGTGTTCGTGTAGGTGACCTACGTTGTGGTCTGAAGTCTGTGGATTCGCATAAGCAGGCTCAGTACGAGTCTCTACACGAGCATACTGACCAGTCACCCTTGACAAACCAGAAGCTGTCGCACGTTTCCCCTACGAAGGACATCATGAGAAAGCGCAGTCGCTCAAGGTTCTGGGTGCGAGGCGCAACCCGCTCGGGGAACATGCACCATTAAATCTCGTTAGTTGTCGACTCCATAGGTTCTCCGCACGTATAGTACCTGACGAATGAGTCCCAGCTAATACCGTATGGACGGCAAACGCCCCGGTGGCTCGGGCTCCCTTGCCGTATCGAAGCGAAAGCGGTCCGCATCCAAAACAATCAAAGCCAACATGACACCGACAGCCGGCAATAGCACAAGCAGTGAAGTCCAGAAGCGGACCGCTGATGGCACACATACATGTCGCGCCCGGCTTGGACCGGTTGACAATAAAAGCGTCGACGACCAGCTCGGTAGCAGTAGGCCAAACGGGTGGTGTTGTTGTCAAAGTAGATAGGAAGACAGTACAGGACTGACTGTTTCGTCAAAACAGGATTGAGGAGAATGTCGGCAAGAGGCTAAGAAAGCGGGTCGGTTTCGAAGAACAGCTTACGCTAGAGCGGGCGGGATTTGGCGATGACGGACTTAAACTGCCTGTTTACGCCGTGGGCGATTAAAGCGGTCTCGTTCGGAAGCTCGAGAAGGAGCATCTCCAGGAATTCAAAGGCATTGGTGAGGCGGCTGCCGGCGTCAAACCCTGAACCAGGATCAGTCACAGTTGTACCCAGGCCTGCAATTTTCCGCTGTTCGCGGAGTTCTTCGGTGAGTGCAGCAATATGTTGCTCCGACTGTTTTTGAGCGAGAAAGGAGCTGCTTCTGAGCAAGTACGAGGCTCTCCAGCTGGCTGACGAGCTGAAGTTGGCTGTTTTGTAATCCCGCTTGAGGATTGCAAACATCGGCGATCGTTTTCCCTGGCTGGCTAGAGCACTCGGCACTCAGGCCAGTTCTTGTATCCGTCATCTGGAAGGGCCTAGTCTAGGCTTCCAATATTGCACGCGGCCCACCGCTGGAGCTTTCCCTAGGACTCGAGCCACTTCCCCGCCGCAAGCTGCACTAGTCGGTGCATCTCAACCTTCGAAACCTCCCCGTCGTGATGGAGATGAACATATAGTCGCAGAGCGTCACAATATCGTGTTCGAAAGCCTCATTCGCCGAAGCGTCAGAGCTTGCGTCTGGATCTCTGGATCGCTCCGAGTGGGCGCGCTCCCGTGCCTATGCGTACATGCACCCGCATCCCCTACCCGTAGTAGAGACTCTGGAACGAACGTCTTGGTGATCGAAGAAGTTCATCAACGACAACAGATCGGCCGCAGATTGTCGCGACGGATAGATGTGCTTAAACAAGATCCGACACGTCAGTATGATCGAGTGCTTCGCCTCGCGATCTCGATGGAGTTCTTCCGAATTCGCAAAAGACTAGTCCTTGACTGTCGCTCTTTTCGAACGTGACGAGGTACTGCTCGATAGAGCATCTCGGCGCTCCCTTCTTGATGTATGCCGCCGCCTGGGTAATGGCGAGTGGCATGTACTCGAGCGCCGCGGCGAGCCCCTCCGCCATCGCCACGTCCTCGTGCCGTCCTGTCTTCTTCTGCAGGAGGACCAATGCATGCTTCTTGTCCAGTGGCTGCACGACAACGGTGTCGCAATCGTCTGCCAACTGCGCAGCCGCTGCCCGCTTCCGTGACGTGATGATCGTAGCTCCATACGCGCATATGGGGGGTAAGTCTATACGTGCCATCCTCGTCGCACCCTCACCTCGAAGGAAAGGTGAATGAGGTGCGGAAACTCAACCCCGCAATCGCGAGACTGGCATATAGTTAGTACCGTGTCTGTGTGATGCGGGTGCGTATTGGGCATGGAATGCACGCTCGCACGTTCTTGCACACTCGCACGCATTTAAACACTTTCATATCTTGCACATTATTGCACGTTTTGCACGTCTTGTACATCGTCTGTACGTACCTTATATCCACCCTGCAACCACGGACGGGGCGCATCTAAGTGACGTCCACCAGACAAATCTACTAGAAACGCGCACGCCGTTCGCATCTGCTAGCAGCAGGGCTAGCTGCGACATTTCGAGGTTACTGTAGCCCCCCGGGACGGAGTCAGGGCGGCCCAAGAATGTCACTTGAACATCCTCTGGTGGTCAAAGATAATCACCTCTGGTAGGCCGTGGTATGCGAACACAGCCTTGATGGATAGGTGGGCCAGATCGCTAACCTTCATATGCCGACAAAGTAAACATAAGGTGACTATGGCATTGACGATTATGGCATTCGCGGGTATGACATCTAGAAGCATGCATCTACGACAGGTGGACCGTGTGACAAAAGAAAAGTATCTGATTTGCGACCATCTTTCGGCATGAACGATGAGAACTCAAGCAATAGCCAAACGATTTCATGTACCTCATGTCGTCGAGCTAACGCGCTCGGTATCCATCGCGTTGCACCGGATGTGCGCAGGGAGGCCCGGACACGAGTAAAAGAAACCTCTTTGTGTTTTGATGCTTCACGACCGTCATTTAACGACGAGGAAACGTTCAATGTGTTTCTAAACAGATGAATCATCATTGCTAACGCCTGCGGGGTTTCCATGCAACTTCCTTCGGACAGGCTGTACTATCATCATCGTTCGTGCCTCGCCACCGAGACATGGGTGCAGTGGGCACATAAGGGGCCGCATTCTCCAGGCAATAATAAATGAAGGTGAGGTGGCAAGGCCGTGTCCGGCGGTTTCTCTTCGATGCAAATGCTCAGGTCCCGGGCGAGGCACCTTGGTCTTGGCAACATGAAGGCACCCAGTACTGCTACTTCACAAGGTGTCGTTGGCTCGCGGGTGAGAACGGGGCTCTCTTGGTTTATTGCCTCAGGCTCGATTTGGAGCTCACCCAAGCTACGAACCGCACAGCCTCGCAGTGCCAAGCAGCAGCAGCATGCGCCAACGACCATAGAGCGGCTACGTGCAACTCAATAGTATCAGTATGACTATCGCCTACGATCACGTACAGGAAGAAGCGTTCTCGCCGAGTGAAGAGGACGCCCAACGCACCACCGCCGCCGAGACGTCGACTAACCTGAACGCCGACTTGCAGCAGGCTTTCCAGGCCGTAAGCAGTTCACCTTTGGGAAAGTCGCTTGGGTGGGTGGTTCAATCAAGCGTGCAAGCAGGGCGAGAGCTTCGTGTCGGACCTGCAGAAGGAAGCGCAAGAGGCGCAGGAGCAGGCAACTCAAGGATGGAGTAACTTGAGGGAGCAGGTGGTGCAGCGGACCAGAGGGTTGAGCCTGGGCGCGGAAGCGGGCCCGGAAGTACGGGTCCCAGGTGAGGAGGCGTTGATGTCCAGGGTGCAGCTTCGGCGCATCAGGCGGAGGCGGAAGCCTTTGGTGGAGAGAAGCCTGGGAGCCTGCCGGCAGATATTGTCAAAGAGGCAAGCACGCTGGTAGCGTTGCTGCGGCCAACGGCTGCATCAAGGCTCAAGGTCTTGCAGAAGGCGGAGGATGCGGCGGACGAGGCTCTGCTCATGTTCGGAAGTGATATCCGCAACTTCCTGCGCGACGCTGTGATCATTTCTACGCCTACCGATGCAGATATCAGCAAGCCCGGAGGCATCGGTGCAGCAGGGTATGAGGTCTTCTTCGAGACGTGAGAGCCTGGCACTGGGAAGAAGGTCTTCCATAGCACCCAACTGGACGCCCAACTGCATGCTATTCATACTATGGAGTCCTCTTTCACAGAAGGTCCGCAGGGCCCCCAATACGACGACTGGTAGAACGACTCTGATATCGAACAGAAGACCGAGGACACCGCGCTTGACTTGGACAAATACGAGGAGCTGAGGAGGGCCATGGAGAAGGTGGTGCCGGAGAAGGTGGAGTACAAGGTGTTTTGGCTGCGGTATTACTTCCTGCGGAAAGCTATTGAGAAGGAGGAGAGGAGAAGAAAGGGGGTGATTAAAGGTGAGGCGCATGCAGTCTCGGTATAATGACCAGATTCTGATTTGAAACCCAGGCGCCGCAGCAGCACCTGCAGAAGAAGACGTAGCGTGGGATGACGACGATGAAGACGGAGCACAGTCATCGACGCCTAACGCAGGTACTGGCGGGCCATCTACCAACTCGATCACCACCCTGAACGCCACCTATAACGCGGATACCAACCCCGCATCGTCACAAGTGAGTACCAACAACGATTTCCTCAACCCGACCAAAGAACCCCGTCGCAGCAATCAGACGAAATCCGGAGCATTGCGGACTCGGATGTTAGCTATGACATCGTCTCCGGCGCCACTAGCAGAGCAGGGGTTGGTCCAAAGGAGGAGAAACGAGGGATGGACAAGGAGGAGAGTGATGACGACTGGGAGTAGATTATCTCATCTTTCGTTGGTGCGGGTGCGTCCTCCAAGGCGTTGGGCTCCGGCGTTCGGGATGAGATACCTTGAGACGCTTGACGAGATGCGGTACGCAGCAAAGTTACCTAAGATTAGGCAGACTAGTCGATCATTAATCCGTTTGACATCTTAACCCTGGTAAGACAGGAGTACGATGCTCTGCCTCTCGGTCCCATCCATGTCATAGCCACTCATCGCATACTATGGCAACTCCAAAACACAATCCCGCAATGCCCGAGCATACTGCCCACCCTTACCCAATCCGTCCACACCAACGTCACCAACGCCTTCCTATCACCAGTCTGCTGTATCCGTCGCTGCAGCGGGATCTGCACGGTGAAGGAGCTCACCCATGACACCGTCAGACACGCCAGACACCATTTCAGCCAGGTCTCGTTGGTCGTCCAGGCCAAATAGCAAGCGAGGAGCGTTGCGATTATCTTTGGAATGACGTATATGTACAGTGTGCGCATGCCCGTCGGCGTCTGAAGACGTTGAAGCTCGTCGTGGGAGGTAGTAAGATGCCAACTGTGGAAGACGACGAAGTGCTCCATCAGGCAGCCGGCGAGGGAGTAGGCGCTGAGGTGGGAGAGGAGGGCAAGGGCCGAATTGTGCTGCTCCATGCTGAGTGATATATGTCCACCTTGCGTTGTCGTTATGGTGTTGCTGGCGACGTCGTTTGTGTGTTCTGTGATGTAGGCTGGAGCTCGCGCCTTGGAATATACCGAACTGACCGTTCGCGTTCGCGTTCGCGTTCGGGTAGATGACTTGAGGGTGACCAATAACGATCGTGACATGATGAGTTCGTAACGCGGCCTTGTCACGAACGCCACATATGTCATAATTACCGGCAAAGTTTACCTACTGTCTTCAATATTATGTCATGGTTCGCAGGCAGAATCAAAAAGGAACGTCAACAGCCCTTGGTGAAGTGAATGTTAATGTTGGCAAAGAGAGCATACTTTTCAGTGCGGACTCTACTTTATTTAATATGCCGAGTACTGGCTCTCGACGAAAACCACATCCTCCCCCTCTCAACTCAAGCCCGAAGTCCTCCACCTAAGTAAACATCTTGAACCCACCCGGCACTTGGGTTTGGAAGACACCCCCCGGATCGTACTTCTTGCTCACAGCCTGTAGTTGGCCCTTGACCGCGGCACTGTACCCGCTGATGGGGTCTTGCCACGGCGCGGCGTCGTTGAGGTACAGATACTCATTGTACAACCCCATCTACTTCGCCATAATCTCCGACTGATCGAAGAGAGCCTTGGTTTGCTGGTCGATCAGAGCATCGCCGGCCTACGTGTCCCAGGAGACGGTCAGCAGCAAGTTGAAGAGATCGCCGTCAGCAGCGGTAAGACCGGGGGAGTTACCGCCACGAGTAGCAGCTTCCGAGGTGCTGATGGTGTCAACGGGCTGAAAGCTGAGGCTGTAGGCGATGTTGGAGACACCGATCAGGGCTTATACGATGGTGTCCTCTGTGCTCTGGCGTCTTGTCCATCTGTGAGCCATGCGGCGACCTTGCCTCTGCCACCTAAGCAACCTTCAAACCATCTCCTCAGGGCACAACTCTCTTGCTGAAGTGGCGTTTATGCACTGATGCGTAGACTGGGTGGGTGCAAATTGCATGCAGTGCCGCAATTCAGCTAGTCTCCCCATGGGTCAGCAGCCCTGTCCAATATCAAGGTCTTCATTGGGATGTTACTTGCAATCGTCTGGGCTTGCCGGCGCAAGCCGACAGTAATTGCTGCCAGTTGAGCCATGGCGGCGATGATAGTATAGATGTTGGCGGTCATAGCGAGTCCCGGCTTACTTTCGCCGTCCATGAAGTTGATGTTTCGTTTCGAAACTTCATCTGGTAACGCCTGGGCCCAGGACAAGCTCAGGCTGAGAGGCACAAAGGGGAGAAAGTGCCTTCATCGTAGAACCTTATTTTTCACACCGTGGTTGACCTGTTTGGTAGCCTCTTAAGACTCCTATATCGAAGACATCTTGCTGTCGCCTTCTGAAGTAGGACAGTGTCACCGCGACCCGTCGCACACAGCATACCACCCATGGCCATTGCTTACCTTCTTTGTCGCACGGCAGACTCATCAGCTGCGCGTGTGTGACAGTGAGAGTCCCTCTCTCTCTCTATTCCACTCTCCAGCAGGAGCCTACGTTCGACTAGGTCGTGTCCTATAGCTCGGCGCATACGATGTAGCGACGTCTCATTGTCAAAGCGGAGACATGAGGGAGATGGAACGGCACCTTTGGCAAATGCTTGTCGTCCATGGCCCTGTATCTACGAAATGTGAGCTCCAGCGTGGCGAGGGGGAGACACATACTGCGCGATCTCAGCCGAAAGTCCTCGATATCTTCATGGCAATGACTGTCAATGGACAGCCTTTCGAAGAGTGATTTTACATCGAGAACAGCAAGTGGCACTGATTTTAGTGGTCTGAAGATAGAGTGAACCTGCAAGCGCGGAGCTCAGCTGAATCACCTTGGTCTGGTTAGATGCTGCTATCCTAGTCCCTGTCATACTGCTGCTTCGAGCCCACTCCTGCGCATTCTTACAGTCCACAAAGCATTCCATTATACAGTAGCGCTCGAAAACACAGTATGACTGACGTCAGCTCACCGAGTACCCGAAGCCGTCTATGCTGCGATCGATGAGGGAGCCGAATGCAGACTGCGAGCAGTCGAAGATCAGGCTGACGATGGGCGTCGCCTGTTCCACTTGCTGCCGAAATCCAGCGTCGCATATTCCATCCGCCGGGAGGCCTCTGCTCTACGGGGCGCCGGAGATCTACAGCTCGGCTGCCAGTTATTGTTGACGTACGCCTGACTGCACTCTGGTTGGAGGAGCAGGACGGAAACGTACAGCGCTATCATGTCGGAGAGGGGTTAACAAGCCGATGTAATGCTTCCGAGAAGTTCGGCATTACTCGCATGCTTGGCACTTGAGGCCTCGAAATGTGCAACGAGAATGTCCTTGGAGATGAGAATCCGATCGAGCCCCGCGTTGTCACCTTCACACTCTTCGCAAGCCTCTTTCAAAGGCATCGACAACTTACGGGTGTCATCAAGCAACTGCCATTCTCGAACGCTCAGTTCAAGATGATGGAAACTGAAATTTCCAGCGATAGACTGGTTGATGTACGGTCGTAGCTGAATGGCGTCTCCGAGCATGGGCGTCCACGTGTTCCACGGAGACTCTTTAGGCAAATATCTGGTATTTTCAGCAAGAGCAGGTAACCTGTGTAGTTCCTGTTGCTTCGCAGAGCATGGGCGAAGTCCTCGAGGCCGCAATATTTGCCGTCCACCTTCTGTATCCTTGAGTATATCTGGAGTCATTTCATCTAAAGGTAGGTTCCATTTGTTGAGCGTGCTGACTGGCGAAGTCCAGTGGAATGCCTGTACTGGAAAGTTAAGGACGTGGTCAAGGCACCGCGGGCGGTAGGTTAGGGCAGACCATTCAAACCCGATGCTTGCAATAGGTTCCTCGATATCACGTCATATCCTTTCCATCGCTAAAGCGTTGTCTGTAGTGATCGCCACTAGCCGACCAGCAGTTTAGTAGAACTATAGCGTCTCGAACATGCGTAGAGCGCGTTACGCACCAACATGATCCCAAAGCAGCTCCAGGAGCGTGGTTAGAGCCTCTCGCTTGACATCTTCTCCGTCAACGAATTGAGCATTGATCGCTTTGTACTTTTCTTATGGCCTTTTCGAGAGGTCCATGCAACGTTGCAGGGGCGTACCTTAAATTTTGCTGCCTGTAACATGCTCCTCATAGTTTTATGCCAAGGCCTTGATTGGCCGTCGCACTCTTGGGGAGGCTAGAGGACAGACCGCTGCGCATCGTTATTCATGCCGTCAAATTGTGTGGATCGAAGCTTTCTCGATCGAAGTACAGACCTTTTTGCGATGACGTCAAAGCGTACGCGAGGGCGGGACTGAACGTGCAACGCGAATCGATTTGACCAAGCGCGAGTGCGTTTCATCACGTGAGATTCACCAGCCTTAGCTGTGCTCCTAAGGCGTCTTGAGATCAATGAAATCTATCTGCCACTTTGTGATCCTCCGATGTTGGCACCGCAACAACCGCATCAAACTCATGGGCGCATCTTCATGATTAAGGAGCGAATCGTGAATTGATGAGTGAGGCTGCGATGTGAATTACGACCAGTTCGGTGCCATGCACAAAGGGTTGTAACGGATTCTCGCTAACGGATTTTCGGCAAAGCTTTCCAACGTTCGGTGATCGGGAAGATAGATCATTTGCCCTGAGCGTAGGATTGTAGTAGGGCTTGTGCGGCTGACAGGGAGTTCCAAGAATCCGCGGCTTTGCTAATGTTAGAGTTCAAGCCTCGGCGCAATGATATTCTGAACGTCTGATCGAGTGACCATTCACTTGGATGCTGTGGTTCTAATGAATCAGTTTGGCCTACATCACCCCAGAAATGGCCTGCCAATCTGGATTGATAGAAGTTGTTAGCACCACTAGGATGGATCTCGCCTCGCCGTGAGTAATTAGCCAATTGATCGTGAGAATGGCTTCAAGTTTTGCTGACTGACTGATGAGCTTACGAAGCCGCGGGTAGCTCACGCAGGTTTGTGGCGTTAAGAAAGATGAATACGTAATCTCGTCGTCCGCACCAGTCTCGCCGAGCCGAGGCATTCGCTTGCAGTATGTGTGTCGAACTGAGATTCGTACGTGGAAGATGACCGCGCTTATGTTTCGGGGTTCGGTAGGATCTAATTTCGAGCGGCTGGGAACATTTCAAGTATGCAAGGGCTGGTGACATCTGGCCGAGGAGTTTGAGGATGTGTATAGAAGAAGCAGGTAGCATCCTGTCCCGGCATTCAGTCCTCATCGCTGTTACTCTTTACTCAAAGGATCAATCTATTGCTCAGCACTGCAAACTCATCGCGCGGGGTCACGAAAGTCCATTCTATCATGTCAGCGGACTCCATCGTCGAGACCGTGCGAGCCATGATCTCCACGTATCACAAACAACAAACGACAGAAGAATTCCTCTCCCGCTTCGCCCCTGACGTCGCATGGTACGATCACGCGTTTCTAGTGCAGCGAGTCGGCCATGAAGCTGTGGTGGGTCTGCTGAAGGCATTCTTGCATTGTAATCAGCCGTTTGAGACGAAGATCAAGGTACGTTGTTACGTGCTGTCCCCTGCATCCATCAATGCTGCATGGATGGGCAGCCACCATAACACAATGCGATGGAAATGTCCTCCTGACGCTCATTTTCTACCTTCACTAGTCCATCGAGCTGGCGCAATCTGGTGTTGTTGTGGCAGAGATTGTCTGGCACGGCCGGGCAGTCAACGACATCGTGCGTCCAGACGGCGAAGTCGCGGTCAAGGCGACGGGACAGGCGTTCGAGTGCCATGTCTGCATGCTTATCCGTGTCAATGACGACAAGAAAATCTGTCGGCTCGACGAGTATTACAACAGGAAGTGGGACGACGGCATTGCGGAGGAGAAGTATTTGCTTATGAAAGGCAAGAGCATACGGGACTAGCCTTCAAACTCAGGCGGAAAGACGGCATGCAGACCTGACAAACGGTGTTTTTTGCTTATTTTAATCAGTAGCGCAGTAGTAATTGGATGCAGCCAATTGTTGCGACTCTACAAAGTAGTGTCACGTGGTAGAGCTCGTTCGGCTTGTGAGTATTAAAGCACGGTAGTATGGGTAATATTTGTCTCTGAGATGAGCCGCTCTGTTGGTCTTGAAACTTGTCGGTAAGATTGCAACATGAGTTGAGCACAGTCGCCTAACTACGATACCCATCATGGCTATATACATAAGAGATTCTTGTCTCGTCGTGAGCACACCGAGCAGCGTTCGCCGGGGTAAGCATAGCTCACGACTCAGCCCCGCCGTGACTGTGTTAAAGGAATGAGTGTGACGAAAACGTGCTTGTGACGCATGTTCGTAACGTCACAAGCACGTTCGTAACATAAAGCTACTCCTCAACGCAGATACCACCCCAATGCGTCACGTAACAAAAAGCGCCAGCTTTCGTCGAAGATGCAGGATCATCACCTCCAGTTGGAAACGACAATTGTTGCTTCCATACTGGAGAGTGCGTGCGCAAGGTAGCAGCTTGCAAGATGATACCTCAAGGCTCATCCCCAGCTCACTAGTGTGCAAGGGCAAGCACGTGCCAAGCAAGTCGGGATTTGCATGTGCTGTGCTTCGAATGGATAGTTGATCAGGTTGTAGCTCACGGTCATGCATCCTGCGCTGTCTTCATGAGTACTGCACCTTTCGGCTTCCGTCAAGGCGTGACTCGGCAACGTAACATTGCGCTCTTCGCGACGAGGAAGGAGCGCCGATCAGGTATTCTCCCTACAGTCGTCCTGTGAAGCATCAGCATCGAAGCGGAAATTACTTTTCAAAGCTCGAAGACGGCGTCGTAGGACTTAATATACGCACATGGACTGGACTCTGCCGTTAAGGCCATCCGCTCGCCGGTCTCAATCCATCTAAGCCAGTGATAGTAAGAGTGCCGCTGAATTGGAGCTGTCAATCCTGGCTCGATGGCCCTTTCGGGACCGCATAAGACCTGCACGAATATGGTACGGTGCTCCTTTTCGCCTCCGGGGTCGGTATGTTTGCGGTACTCCCTGTGATCAAGGATCTGACCCAGCGTGCAAAATACGGCGGGGTGAAAGCTCGGCGCATTAAACTGGTCTGGCAGACTGAACGATACCACGGGAAGCTGAAGGATCTTGGATGACGAGGAACTCGATGATTCTGTACGTCTTACTCGGTGCCGAGCCCCACAAACTGGACGCTGACGGGTGCAGCTGCTCAGCGCCACTGTACACTTATCATCTACGGCCGAAGAGCTGGACAGAATACGGCTCACTGGAACATCGAACAGTGAGCGGGTTCGGAGACTCGGTCGTCGCCTCAATGTCGTCCCCGGGGATCCTCCTGACGTGCCGGTCTACGTGCAAATGGAGTTGCGAGACCCTCGCAGATCTGTTGCCGTGGTTGGTGGGTCGCTCGGAATAATACCTGGCTGGCCGGCACTAAAGTGACACAGTGTCGGCTTACAGCGGCCTCCGACACGACATTCGCCGACAAGTCGTGACAGGACGTCGAAACAATCTGCGGCTAATAGAGCTGGACTATCAGCCGAGTAGGTCTTTCGAATACCATGGAGGTGTCGCTGCGTAGTGGAAGACAGAGAGAGAGTCTGTTGCAAATACTCTATCATCGGGTGCCCCACTCCTTCACGGTAGCCGTTGTCGTGCGACATGGCACTCACCTCTCGAACTTGCTACCTGCGTTTTACGGATGCTCCACCTGAATGCCAGAGACGGAGGTAAAGTTTTGCGTCGAAACTGAGGAGGTGGTCGTCGTGATGGGCGCCTGAGCAGGAGGACACGGCTTCGTCGTCCAACATCCAGACACCCGGCAAGGTGCCCACAAGTTCATATCATGCGTCAATAGCTACATCCCATCCATGCTCCGTGGTCATGCTGCATGACTTTAGCTAGGTCAAGCAGAGCCTGCCATGGTGAATTGCTGGACACAAGGGTCGATAAAGCAGCATCGATGACTGTGTCGGTCGTCAGGGCGCGGACGAGCCGTGCATGAGCGTCAACGAGGGTACGGCTACGATTGTTTAGCTCTGCTCGAGTGTGACCCGTGTTGCGACCCAACGTCTTGGTGAAGTACCGCTTCGGCGTCGCGATTTGATAGAGGTCTGCCCCAGTGGCGTTGCTAACAGCAGGATCGCCTCGCAAGCGACGACGGCTCAGTCGATACGGCGGTTGAAAGGCACAGTACCAGGTGTATGTGGGGCGATTGTGCTGTCGGTCATCAGCAATAGTGGACTGGTGCAAAGTGAAGTGGGACTCACTCCCCATATGGTCGTGCTCATCGTGCCCGCGCCGTCTACAAATCAGTACTGGTGAAGTGTTCTTGACTTCCAATTGCCGCACGAGCGGCAATTTCGCCATCATTGTGCATACGAACTTATCGCGTAGCGGCAGATGTTTGGAGGCAGTGCTCCCACGCGTATTGTCGAAGCGAAGTAACCAATGCATAAGACGCTTATTGCACATGATCACTCACTGCTGCGCTGACAGCGATCACTATGCTATGGCGGCGACGCTAGTCATGCAGCTAGCCGCTGACGCACGAGCCAACAATAGTCTGGGTTCATAAACGCGATTACCGCGGCTGGCACCTGCCGCGTGGGGCACCTGTCGCTAACGCACGAGCTGCCGGGATCTGACCGAAACTAGCGCGCTTGAGATCTCCATACGCATGTCCGAACAGACCCCTGCCTCCGAACGCACATAGAGCTTCTGTCCCCGGAGAGAGAGCGCACAAATATATAGTGTCCTTGAGCCTGCTCGTCTACACTACATACGAATCCGGTTGACAGAACGTTTCCTGACACAGGCATGACGTCTCTACAGGATCGAGCGGAGGCAGGGAAGTCGTGCGGCGATGAAGCTAGACAGCTCGGCCCTCGAATGCCATTCGATATGGATCCTCCCGAATGTCCCGATTGGTACCGAAAGCGGCAGGGATACCGATGAGAAAACCCGGTCACAGGTCAAGAAGGACAAACCTCCGAACAGAGTAGCGGTTCCGCATATGCATAAAAGCGAGTTGCGGTCCATCTCCGCTCCGACTGCGCCCCGAGACTAACACTTCCTAGGCCGCATGGATGTTCAGGCACATGTGGCTAACAAACGAATCAGAAGCATTGAAGGACCGCCTTGGCAACAGACCCCCAACGCCATACCCTTTCGCTTGTCTGCCGCTGCAAGCTTCGACGCCGGGTCCATACGCTATCGTGGCTGCACCGGGGGGCTGTAGGTCGTCAGAGGTTACCCCAGCATCCGCTAGCTCAAAGCAGAGCCCGTCCGCCGGCAGCGCGCTATCCGACCCGTCTGGCGAGCTCACCACCTTACTGACGGCCGTCAAGCATCGATCATTACACTTGATCACCAATACTCTGACTTGCCTGCAACAGCCTCCACAACCCGTACGTGAACACGTTGCGTTCACGGAGTCTGCATGTACCGAAATTACTAGCTTGTTTGAGAGGCTGTTCTTGGTGAATGAAAGGTTGGATCTGCAGGTGCACGAGAAATGCATGGAAGCGGCGCGCCAGGAGACGATCGCGAGAGTATATGCCGTGCTGCTACTCTAGTCTTGCAGAAATTAGACGATTGCTCCCCACTTCTTATGTCGTAGGAGCTCCATATTCTTCGATTTCAGCACCGTTTCGCCATGATCCGCCACATAGCCGCTGCCGCTAGATGGAAGATAACCCCCCACTCGTCGACACGGCGCACCCCGAAGTCGAAGACGTCTTTGATATACCGGCGCTTAGGAACATGTCAAGGGTGTGCAGTATTTCAAGTTCGCTACCAACTTGCGCTGACAATGTCGCACCAGGAAACGTTCAGAGCGAGACTGACCGGGGTCTCCGACGAGCGTGGAATGGATGACGCCACGCAGACAACTTCGTTATCACACGGCAACGCCAGTCACCACGACTGGACCACTCGCACGGCGAATGCGATGCCTTTTCCTGAGCCGGTCGATGGTGTGAACCCCACCGAGCTCACTGCTTCCAGCGCCGACGGCAACTATTCGTCCGACGACATGAGCTTCTTTCCGAACGGAGTGTTCTACGACGGCCGACCTTCGTATGCAGTGCAGGCGTCCAATGCTGCAGCCGGCTTCTACTCCACACCGTAAGCCCTTAAGATCGTACGAGCTGGTAGCTGCGGCTGATAGTCGACAGGATGGGCTCGCAGCAGTCTTTTGCCTCCCGTCAAAGTCAGAAAACGTCGCTGCAGAGGTACATTTTAGAACAGATGCAGACAGAAACAGAGATTGCCGACATTCGTCAGAGCGCACTTGATACATTCAAAGGAGAATTGGAAGAGGAGAAAATCCTGGACACCCTCGCTCGCCTCGCGCACGAGAACGGCAAATGGTCGTGGGTCGATGACGAGGCCTTAGCCAGGAGTTTGAGGTTCGTGGAGGGAGAGTTGTGGGATAACGTCAGGCAAAAGGTCCGCTCCGTTACAGTCATCGTATGCTCATTTGCTAATGCCTTGCCAGATGTTGAAGGACGGTTGCCGCTCATGGCCGTCCAACGTGCTCATTAGGAAATATGAGATCTTGCTTGCACGTCATGACAACGGGAACGGCCCTCCGGCAGAGTCATGGAATGGCGCGGACCCTCAGGCGCGCAACAGAGGAACGGACCAGCCCGGAGAGCAAATGATGCTGTAGTGGACGGGATGGGAAAGCCGAGTTTGGAGCCATGCGTATGAACACGTACGTACTATTACAACTGCTCTGTCAGCTCGTTCGATACGGCACTCGTGTCGAGACCTCCACTCAATCTCGCTAAGCGAGCGGTGTGCCGAGTCGAGATCAAGCGTGCTCTCTTCGGGATGAGAGCCGTTTTCACAAATCCATTCCTGACCTCTCTGAAAATTTGGTGGCTGCGCACCTTAGCGACTGCCTCAATATGCTCAAAGCCGACAATTCTTTCTGGCATTGATGCTGTGTTTTTCACGATAGTTGTTCTCACACCATCACCTTGTGTTTGCGTGCTGCTGAGCCGCGGGCCACGGCTGTCAAGCGTGTCCATGGTAGCTCAGCTCTGCTGAACTGGGTCGGGTGTGATAGAAGCACGTGGTTGAATCAAGCATGACACAGCCTGGATTCAATTGGAAAGCTATCAGATCACGGATGGTACCAAATCTGGTCAGGCTGCTTCAAGGGGCTCACACACCCTATCCATGAGCTTCACAGTGCCGACCGCTATTGGCCTCGTTACTAGTATTTCTCGGTCCGCAATCGCAACAATGTCGACTATTTCAGCGTCAGATCCATCGACGGTCACTGCGCGGACAAGAAACGTACGAACGTGATTTACCGATCTCAACTTAGCGATCAAGGTACTTGCGCGTCCAATCAGGTGTGTTGCGGCCGTTCATTTTGTGGAACCTTATCAAAATGATGCGGTGACTTCCTACCCAGTTGAGACGCCTTGGAGAAATGATACGATTTGGATAGGTTAGGAGCCTCTGACTGTGACTCAAGTAGCACGTGACATAAGCAGTCCTGGGAGTGAGGAAAGCGACAGCTGGAGGCTCCGTCGATCCAGACTTGGGGCTCGACTTTGCAAAAGGCTTGAGTGTCTCTGCCATTGTGCAGCTTTGAGTGGTGGTGTCTTCCAATAGTAATTACGGTAATCTTCTGCACATGCTTTTGGGGAAGGTCGAAACCTACGGCTTGTAATATTCCCATGCTTTCCATTGTCAGCAGTACCAGGGCTCGTCCGAATACACAATACCGGCAGTCCGGCACCCATCACGTCAGTCGTGTGATGCTCACCTATGGCGCCTTTTCACTGGCGTGAATCGCCTTCGGGGTGTGATTGCGTGCACCAATGGTGTTGCCTCGATGTATTATCCATTTAGCCTGAGCTGTCGCGCATTTGCATCCCTTCAAAGCGAGCTGGTTTACAATAGTGCGTGCGAGCTTTTCACGTGACGCTTAGGCACACGATTGCGCTTTCATGCGGCGGCTACCTTGGCAGTGCGCTGAGCGTCTAGCTCGAGCGCTGTTCCAGGGCCAGATAGCCACTAGCTGGACGAATGCATTAACGCGGGGCACGGGGGCGCGGTCCAAACGGGGGCGCGGTCCAGCAATTCCAAGTTGACCACCTTGATAATTGAATATCTCAACAACTACTCGTCCAAACAGCTTGAGATTCACGCATGTTATACATTGGTATCTACTCTTGAATCCTACATGTTCTGATGGTGTGACCTTGTGTGTGGCATTTGCTACATGTCTTCGGTCTCCTCTTTGGCCTTGG
>JAVRRR010000255.1:4055-16640 GCA_035927975.1 Rachicladosporium monterosium | reverse complement strand
CTCCTCGAACTTGCTATTCCACTCTCGAATCCTTTCTGCACGTACACCAGTTCCAAAGGCACCAGCCTTTATCTCTTCTTGCCACAGATTCCCAGTACGATCCTCGAAAGTAGCCCACCTGACGCTGTTTTCGGCTAAGCTGGCCAGACCTTCCAGTCCAAGGTTGTCCCACCCTTGGAGAGCCTGCCAGAAATCGTGCGTCATGCCGCTACTGCCTTGACCTAAGATAGCTGGGTCATCGTTGCAAAGTGCGCACGGTACGCCGCGAGCCAAAAGTGCGGGCAAAGGGTGTGACATGATGCTTGATGTCAGGCGTAGAACCTCGTTCGATATTGGGCAGCTTTCCACTAGTATCTTCTTCTCCTTGACCATGTCGATCAGAAGTGGATGCTTATATAATGAGAAGCCATGCCCGATACGGCGGGTGCCTAGCAAGACGGCGTCGAAGAGATTCTCGTCAACGCTGTCGCCATCGCCGAGCGTTTCGCCAGCGTGGAAGAAGAAGGGTACATCCACGCCTTCCTCCGCACACGTACGTTTGAACCAGAAAAGCTCCGGAGTGAGATCGGCAAGCGGGCGGCCGAGATCCTCTTGTCCAACGAGGTCGTATCCCGCGACCAGGTCAGGAAAGAGCTGCTTCATAGCGATGCATTCCATCATGTCTTTGACCACTGCGCGTTTGCCAAGGGATCGATTCGTTGTCCAGATGAGCCGAGCGCCCCAGAAGCCGCTACCCGCCTCGGATTTTTTGAAGGCGTCGATCTCCTCCTGTAGTACCGCAAGCATGCCTTCGAAGTCGTCGTCGGGCTTAGCAGCGGCTGTGCGTGTGAAGGGTTGCAGGAAGATTGAGCGGATATCAACCCATCGTACGCCGTCTTCATGAAGCTGGGTGAGCATTCGACAAATGAACTTGCGGAAGATAGGCTCGTATCGCTGCAAGGACGCGAGAATGGGGAAGCAGGAGAGAAACTTTGACCAGGCCGCGTTCGGGCCCATGTGATGTTGCATTGCTTCTTCATGCGTGATTGTGACTCTAGATTTGAACCACGTAAAATATCCTTGCTTGCCACCCGGAAAGCTTTCGGCCGCTTGGATGATTGGGATACTTTCCATTGCCTTATACTCTGCCGACCAAATAGATGTCGATTCCTGGGATCGTTGGACTTTGACGTATTGGAAGACGAAGGGTGAGTCTCTTCGTGCTTCGGGCGTATGAAGCGGTGCGGCTGCACTCATACACATACCCTCCGTCTGCATAGCCTCCTCAATCAACCAGTCGGGATCGCCCATGGCTTCCAGGTGGCAATGCAGTAGAGCCCCCTTGGGCATCTTCTTCACGATACGCCACAGCTTCGAAGACTCCATACGCTCTCTTGCCAAGTCAAACATCATACCCGGATGAACTTCGAAGGGCTCTTGTTTGGAGAGGTTGTCTTCGTACTGGGCGTTCCAGAGTGTTTGCTGTTCCTCAAAACGTATGGCGGACACAATAGCTGCAGCCTCGGCAACCATCGGTGAAAGCGTTTCGCGGAAGGCATGGTCGCTACGCTGCCGTTTTTCTTGTGCAACGAGCGCGTCGCGACTGTCGAGGTACTTCTGAATGAACGGCTGATCTAGGGTGGGGACGCCTTCGTCTTTGGCCCACTGTTCGTCGGGGTCGGCATCGCTGTTCTGCATCTCGGCCGCACTCATCGGAATTTTAATGATACCGAGGGTAATACAGTGGTCACCAATGGTAGGCAGAAGTCTGTGATCCTGAACGGCGGGCTCGTGAAAGTGACAAGTGCAGTCGGCCGGCACCAGGAGGGTCGGTCGACGGCTCGGCTCGGACCTTCCCGTGAAACCAAACATCGACCTCAACTCGTCACGAGCAACGATGAGGCTCCAGATGTCCACATACAACTTCGAGAGCCGGCCGCTGCTTGACTGCCTTGGAATGCATTCCCGGTACTGTATCTGCACAGATGTTAGCTTGACGTGGCATGTCTGCTGTACTTCGGGCCTATAGTCTACACCATGCTGGGCCGCACTTGGTGGCAAACCCGAAGGCAAACCATCTCAGGCAATATTTGAACCACGAGCACGGGCACGAATACCCTGATATCCAGCTTCTACCTGCACACTCCCAACGCTTGTTCAATAACTATGGCGTGGTGGCAAAAGAAGCTGCTCCAGTACGGCTTGTTGCGCAGCGGGCTGTTTGAGGACGGGGCGTTGAACCTGGACGATCTCAACATCACATGGGGCCGCAGGAGTGTTGTAGAGCTGAAAGAGGTTGCTCTGGATGCGAAGCAGATTGGCAAGTTTGCGCGATTACCTCCCAGTTTACGAGTGGAGTCTGCACGAGTCCTGTCGCTGCGCATCACGATACCGGCAAATTTGTACCAGTCAGGTGTTGAGGTCGAAGTAGACGGCATAGAGCTCACGGTCAAGCTGCTGCACGAGATTGACGGCCATGGAAAGAGGGGCTCGGTAGCAACGCCTTCGCCGACAACGACACGCTTTCCACAACACCGCAAAGTCCACCGGCGGTTACGCTCGCCCGCACCACGACATCCATATGAGCCTGGCGAAAATGTACACGTACCAACAGCGGAAGAACTGGCGAAGTCATTTCTGTTGGAGGAACCAACACACGACAAGCGCGCGCTAGAAGCTTCTCTCGCGGCCGACAGCCGAAATCTTGAGCAGTCGACCATCAGCGACAGCAGCAATGCTGACGACGTGGGTACGGGAGCTCAAATTAATGTGCCTGGCTTTTTGGCTGGCTTTCTACAAGGCGTGACAGATAAAGTGCAGATGAATGTAAAGAATGTGAGTGTCAAGGTCGAGACTGAGTTGTCAGGCGATGTACAGGAGCCAGTGCCTGTCACCGTCCGTCTCAGAGTCGGTACCGTCAGCCTAAGAAGTATAGGATTGACAGCGGCGGCTTCAGACCACCACCACGGGAAGCGCAACATTGAGATTAACAACGTTTCAATCGATCTGCTTTCAGACGCTACGACTTTCTCGCAGCTCTCAGAGGTGCAATCTCACAGCTCACCTGCGAATTCGAAGCGTGGGTCTCAAAAGTCGCCCACCTTGGCAACCACAGCAACAGGTTCGCCACAATCTCCGGGATTGTCAGGCTCTACCAATCAGGCGACCGTACCAGGCCCTGATGAAGTCTCGGCAATGTTCGAGAACAGCGCTACGGCTGCCGGACTCGTTGAAGGCAGTGGCGTGCGCGACAAGAACTCACTGGGTACGACGGATTATGACATCAAGCCAGGCGATGATAATGTAAGCTGGGGCTCACGCCGAAGCAAAACGAGTGGGCCGATTGAAGATCTCTGGAGCTCTATGGCTAGCGAGGATGATCTACCTGACTCACTACTGCTCGATCGGACCTCCACTCCACGGCCACAAGAGTCACGAAGTGAGAGCCCTGTCATCTCCCGTAGCCGGCGGGCAGTGTCTCCCTATGACCGTACATTTCGGAGCCCAGGCTCCTGGCCACGATTTGATGAGAGTCCAGAAGGCCGACGACCGTACCAAAACCCAGACTCTTGGCCAATACTTGACGCAAATCCGCGGATTGTGCATCAGCCGCTGACGCCCGGCCCGGCTTTGGAGTTGGAAGACCCCATGGACAACAAACGCACAGCTCTTTTCGCTTCGGTCACCGACGGTGAAGCCGATCTAGCGGAGTCATTGTTGACCACACAAACACTCGAGCGCGATGACTCTCCACTCGACGAGATGGCACAGTCACGCTTTTACAGTCATGAAGAGGCGGAGAGCTTGTACATGAGTGCCATGACCCATGGTACACAGCCCAGGGTGCCGGGAGGGTGGCAAACTGAAGGGCCGTCTAGTGACCACTCCAGATCAAGTGAGCATGAGGAGACCTTGCAGCATGAGCCCTCGTTGGACAGGCGGCCTCCACCGCTGGGGCCCGTAGCGGTTAGCCGAGAACGCGCCGAATCGGGCAATGCAACACCACGCGCACAGTCCCCTCTCAGCCGTGGACGCAAGGTCAGGGACGAAGATCTCGTATTGAAACAGCTCCTTCACATCGATCAAGCATCCTTGTGGCTACCTTCGTCAACATCGGAACACGAAGACCCTTTATCTACGACCTCTACATATCGACAAGCGGACACGACACCTGCTTCTACTGGACGACGTGACATGCCCGGGACCTTCTCTCTATATTCCGAACGAGCCGCGTCTCGTCATGAAGAGCAGCGTGTACCGCTGCGTAATACCGAAGGTACCGCGATTGCCTCGCAGCCGGTAGCCACAGCTAGTGGTGTGTGCGCAGACCTAGAGATTCAGCTAGGCCGTGCTGTGGTGGCAGTCGATCTGTCGTGCTGCCGCTTAGTTCAGAGAGTGGTATCTGCAGCTTTGGTATCCAGCAGTGAGAGCGTCGATACTTTCCCAGAAGCCCAGGGTAAACAGCAAGGCGCCGGCAACGAAGACTCGCTTCCCCCAGGATCCACCCCACCCATCTCCATCGGTGTAAGAAGCTTGCGAGTCTCGCTTATGGAGCAAATGGCGGGTGGTGATACGCACTTACAGGACGTGGGACTTGTCGCATTGGAGTGCACGGATACGTCGCTCACCCGCATTCCGGGTAACGTCCGTGTACGAGTCGGCGGACTACGAGGATGGATCAGCGGAAGCGAACTGCTCGCCTTCGATCGCCAGAGCACTCTTGGCGACTCTACGCTTCTCACCGAAGCAACACCAGACATCGCTATCCGATATTCGGACAACAAGGTGACCGTACAAAACCGGCCAGTCCATGAGCTCGTATTTGAAGTGCTACCTGTGAAGCTCGATCTCGACCTTGGCGCATTGGACGACACTCTTGGCTCATTCGGCGGGTTGAGCGGTGTACTGGAGCTCAGTAACTCCTTCTCAGAAGGCGGAGCTTCGCGCTCACCCACTACCGCCCACCGAACTTCGAAGGGCGTGCGTTTCGCCGGCGAGAAGCCAGAAGTGATCAAAGCAGGTGCTGAATTGAAGATTACTGGACGAATCGCGGGCGCAGATATCACACTTCGCGGCGAGACGTGCGCCATCAATCTACGCTCGTCAACCATCAAGGCGGTGGTGCGTGATAGTGGTGCTTCGGTCACCATCGGGCATGTCGTGTTCGCTGGACCACGTTCACATACTCACCCCGACGGCTCTATCTCCGCAGGTCTTGCTACTCTTCGACTGGACTACTTACTCACGCCGAAGGACACGGATCTCGAGCGCCTCCTATCTCTGCTTACACCCTCCAAAGACAAGTACGAGAACGATGAAGACATCTTGATCGATACTCTGCTTCGACAAAGACGAAAAGGCGCACTCGCAAGAGTCTGCTTGGATGACTTCAAGATCAAGATCAACGACATGGAGTGCTTCTCCGAGCTTGCGACCCTCGGTGCTGAGTTGAGCAAGCTTTCGGCCGTGACGAAGTATTTGCCAGAGGATGAGCGTCCCGGTTTGCTCAGCCTTGTGCGGATCAAGAACGCTGAAGCAAGAGTCCCGATCAACCACAGCTTCGGCAATCTCGAGCTCGCCATGCAAGAAGTCCATTGTGCACATGTTGGCCTTCCGGCGTTGCTCGCGCTCTCGGTCGACTGCATCAAGGCAACAAGGCTGGGTTACGGAGACTTGATACACTCATTGATCCCATCTTCTGCTGGCAACGTCTTGCCCATGCTGATGGCTCGCACGCTTGGTAACGAGGCTGACCCGATCGTCAAAGTCAAGATCTTCAATACGTGTTTCGAGTACAGCGTTCCCACCATCGTTGCATTGACCGGCAGCTCGGCCACTGACGCGGAAGATTTCGCCGCCGACCTCGCGCAGTCTATCGCGGACATCGCAGTCACACGGGTGTTTAGCAACAAGGGCAGCCCGACCGGCGAGACTAGCCGATCGCCACCGAAACGTACGCATCTCGATCTGCTTATTCATGACTCCGCACTTGGTCTCACGCCAGAGAAGCACAGCGCCAAGGGTCTACTTGTCTTGACAGACGCGAGCTTTGCCACGCAGATACTGCCGGAGAGTACGATGAAAGCTTCATTGGTGCTACGGAAGGGTGCGATATTCCTGACGGACACATCGGACGACGGGGCAGGCCAGCGCGCAACAGCTAACCCCGATGCCTCAAGCAACACTACTGCTAGTGCTCGTCTGTCGAATGTGTTGACGCAACAGGGATACGCATCTGTAGGCTCACTCCTGTTCGCGAAGATCACGACTGCGATCGATGATACCGGTGCTTCGAAATCGGTCGCAGTGGATATCAGCAACGAGCTCCTCCTGTTGGAGACCTGCGCCGATTCCACCCAGAGTCTTTTTGCAGTACTGGGCGGCCTGGCTCCTCCGTCGTCGCCAAGCAAGCGACCCAAATACCTCACTGAGCCAATGACAATCGAAGATATGATGGCTTCCTTTACAGGTGAGCCTGTCCTCAAGCCCAGTGCTCCCCCGGAGACTCTCTTCGACGTTGAAGAGGAGTCCGACGAAGATCCAGGTACACTGCTCGATGCCTCGACACTCGGCGGCAGAGCGGACAACCTACTGCTCGAGTCCGAGATGACGGAAAGCCTATACGGTCCGATGAGTGGCATGCTCGGAGGCGTCGACAGACCTGATGAGGATGAACTCGATGAAAACGAGTTTCCGGAGACCGTCGAAAGCTTGCTGGAAGATGATCCGTTCGAGATGCCGTTATCCCCTACGGAGCTCGGTCTAAGTGACTCTGCGCTGACCCGGGACCTCGCGAGGCAGTGTAGGACTGCATCCAAGGAGCAAGCGGTGGACCTTGGCTTGTACGAGATCGAGGATCTGGTACTAGACGCGCTTGGCGCTGGCGTCCTTGGCACCCGGCATCGATTCAATACCCCCACAAGCAAAAGGCGGAAGCTACCGCAGGGAATATCGAAGGACAAGCTACCGTTTCGACTTCGGCTCCGGGATACACATCTCATTTGGAATTTGTACGACGGCTACGACTGGCAGCGGACTCGAGACGGCATCACTCACGGGGTTGAGCAAGTCGAGGCTCGTGCTGAAGAGAGAAAGGCTCGAAGACGTCGGTCGCATCACGCAGAGGATGATGAAGAGTCGGTCATCGGCGACTTCTTGTTCAACTCCATCTATGTGGGCGTGGCAGCCACTCATGATGCGCAAGAGCTTCGTCGTCAGATTAACCGCGGAATTAATGACTTGGCCAGTGAGACGGAGAGTGTACCGGTTTCTGGCATGTCACGCCCTACAGCATACTCAGCGTCCGGTCGACCTCTGCGGCAGCACCAGCGGCGAAGGCTGAAGTTGGAGCGTAGTAAGGCTCATAAGATTGCTTTCGAGCTGAAGGGCGTCTCCGCGGACTTGCTTGTGTATCCGCCGGAGGCCAAGGATACTGTGAGTGACCTCGACATGCGGGTCCGGGACATTGACATCTTCGACAATGTTACGACTTCGACGTGGCGGAAGTTTCTGACGTGCCTCGACGATGGCACCAGACTTCGAGAGATGAGCAAGCCAATGGTCCATGTCGAAGTCAACACTGTGCGGACGTTGCACGATCTTGCGGCATCCGAACTGATCATTCACGCATCGGTCTTACCACTCCGATTGCACGTTGACCAGGACGCACTAGACTTCATCGTCCGGTTCTTCGAATTCAAGGATGACCGTGTGTCGACTTCCGCTGATCCCACCGAGCAACCGTTCATCCAACGGCTCGAGGTTGATACTGTGGACCTTTGTCTCGACTACAAGCCCAAGCGGATCGACTACGGCGGTCTTCGGTCGGGCCACACCAATGAGCTGATGAACATGATCACGCTCGACGCCGCCAACATCCGCCTCCAGCACGCCATTATTTATGGCATCAAAGGCTTCGAGCCGTTGCACAAGACCCTCAACGACATCTGGATGCCGGACGTCAAGCGCAACCAGCTCCCGACGGTGCTCGCAGGTCTAGCGCCCGTCCGTGGTCTAGTGAACATAGGTAGTGGCGTCCGCGACGTGATAGCCATCCCCATCCGAGAGTACCGAAAGGATGGCCGCATCGTCCGAAGCATACAGAAGGGCGCCATGCACTTTGGCAGAACCACGACCTCGGAGCTCGCGCGCTTCGGCGCCAAACTCGCGATCGGGACGCAGAACATCCTGCAAGGCGCCGAGGACCTCTTGTCGCCACCCTCGGCCTCCGCGTCCGGCAGCAGGCCAGGCATGGAGCGCCGGGTGTCATCCGCCGAGCAAGCGTGGCACGACATCGAGACCGGAGGGGTCGAGGAAGACGAGCACGAGCACCGCGCCATATCCGCCTATGCGAATCAACCCGTCGGCGTTCTTTCCGGCCTACGCTCGGCACGCCTGCATCTCGAACACGATCTCCTGACGGCCCGCGATGCGCTGATTGCCGTGCAAGGTGAGCTACTTGAGAGTGAGAGCCCGGGTGCGGCGGCCGCGGCCGTGGCACGATATGCGCCGACTGTGATCCTGAGACCGGTGATTGGGGCCACTCGAGCCGTGGGGACGACGTTGTTGGGGGTGGGGAATCAGATTGATCGCCAGAATATGCGGAGGATGGATGATGTAAGTCTGAGCTATCGTGACTTGCAATATAGAGAGTGCTGGCTGACTCGAAGACAGAAATACAAGCGGAGATGATGAGTGTGGTCGGTTGATCGCAAGCATAGCGTAGGCGTTCGAGAGCATGAAGATCACATATCACTGTCCGGACCTCCGTGGCTCATACGAGGGCGATATCAGATCGTGCGCTAAATTTATAATGCATGGAAGTATGCTCATGGTGAAGCCGAATTGCAGGTCGTGAGAAAGTTCCAAGATCTCTACTAAGAACGCGCAAAATCCAACTGGTATCTCGCGCACTATCTTCCCAGAAGCGGCCACTGGAACACCGAAATCCCTAGATCGTCATCATTCGCCCGAAGTGTACAAGCACAAAAACTCCAAAATCGCTCAATCAATCGTCATCCTCCCCGGCACCTCACCCAGATGATGCGGACCACCACCAAATTGATCCGGCCCATAATTACTATACCGCAACTCGTCCGCGCCCGGCACCGCTCGCTCCTGAATATGCGGCTTCAACCCCTTGTTGAAATTCTGCATACACACCACCGCAACCACCATAGTCCACAACAGCGCAATCAACGTCAACGCCGCGAAAATCGTGAGGCTCTTCCGCGCGGGCTTGTACTCGGCCACGCGATTGGCGTCCGAGTCGAACATGCGGACGAGCTTGAAGATGAAGTAGGCCATGCCGGCCGTGTAGAGGATGATGGTGGCGATCTGGCCGGCGTAGGATTCGCGGCGGGTGAAGTAGGCGGCGAGGAAGAGGATGACGATTGTGACGGGGAGGGCGGCAATGGTGAGCCAGAATTCGGCTTGGGTGGTGTGCGGGACGACGACGAGGAATTGGACGGTGAAGCCGAGGAAGAAGAAGAAGTCGAATTTGAGGAGGGCGATGTAGATCTGGAGTTGCATCATGTTAGCGCATGTGGCACGTGGTTTTGTGTCGGCAGAAGGATGGCTAGCTTACCTGATATGTGAGGTATCGTCGCTTCAAGCGCACATCGGCGGAGATGTGCTTGTAAATCGACCAGGCGAATTCGTCGTACAGCTTCCAGGCGATGTAGCTCAGCAGAACTGTGCCCAGTGCTATCACGCATGGCGCGGCGACTAGCCAGGGTCGCAAGGCATGCCACGTGTTCGGGTCGACAGCATCCGGGATCGAGGCCAGGCCCTTCAGCGCATCGTCCACTTGCGTCATCTCCACCGAGGCATAGATCAGCATGCCTGCGTTGTAGATGCAGATGCCAATGATCTGAATCGTGTTCTTCAGTCGGAGCGCATCCCAGACCAGCACAAGCTCATACAGAAAGCCGAAAATGAAGAGCGCAAGGTATGTCGGGATAGTGAGAGCGGAAGATGGCACATCTTGGCCGTTCTGACCTCGCGCTCCTGCGTCGAGCGAAGCCTGGAACTCGCCAAATACGTAGCCCTCCAGGGCCAGACTGATGATGCACTGGGAGAGCGTGACGAGGAAGAAGGCCCATGTCCACCGCGTCTTCGGCATATACATCTTGCTTTTCCAGCCTCTACTTTTTACTATCGAATTTGTTGCGGATAGTCCCTCACGATCATGATAGCCGCCCGGCAAGGGGGCCTGATGACGCGACGGACCGCTGACGCTGTTGCCGGCGAGGGGCTCGTAGACGCCGTTCGGGTTCCCGCCTAGCAAGGAGGCGCGGGCTTTCTGGGCTTTGGAAGCTATGGTGCCGGTGGGGGGTGTGCTGGCCGCCCCCAACGCGGCTTGAGGGGGGGGTTTTGGATGGGTGTAGCTGCCGAGGCGTCGACTATTGGCGTCGCAACGGGATAAGTGCGCGTGGTGCGCAGCTCGTGCGCAGCTCGTGCGACCAGAGGTGATCTGTGGAGTGCGATGTGCGAGTCGCAGTGTCGAGTGGGTCGTGTTCGTGGTCGCGATAAGCTTCACAAGATGTTCCCCAGTGGTTCACGCGTGGTTTCAGCTCCGCGTTCAATGCTGCGCGGGGCTGAGGAGGCGGAGATGCTCGGTATCGGGTGAATCGGTGTTGATGGTGTGTGGATATGTGGAAGTGTTGAGTGCTGGAAATGGTCGGTTTTGGAGGGTACAATTGGCGAAGGGACATCCACACTCTTGAACAATGTTCGAGGGGGTCGTCGAGCAAGGTGAAGTGTGAGGAAGGTCGAGGCTGAGCGGGAGCGGGGCGAACCGCAGGGCTGATCCAATGTGCTAATCTGGGGCCGCTCAATTTTTGGAGGCGCAGCTTGCCAAGTGCCATTATTCTCTCGCCTCATCAACATCGATACTGTACATGTCCTTGTTGTCCACCGTGTGCGTGCATGATGCACCAGGGCGTTGGCATGAGACAGTCATTACTTCGAGCATACAAGCGCCCGAAGAACCCGCACGCATGACACGACGTGCACTCGCCTCGCATAACAAAACGAATTCGCAACAGCATTCATTGGTTTGCACCGACAGCAACCCAGCGGTGGGAATATCTGCAGACAGAATATGCACACGCATTGGTCGTGGCTATGTACCCAGAAGGTCGCTTGCGCCCGACATTAGCCTTTCAGGAGGACCATGCGCTTCCACAGCACTGTTTTGCAATGACTGCTGCTCGACAGCCTACTGCACTATTCCGCGATGGTGAGCTCAGTAACGAAACCAGTATCGGAAAGATCTGCCCAGATCAGTTTGTCTGCGCGAGATTGCGGTGCTCCAGGCTGGTTGGCTTAGCAGGTGCTCCCGGAAGACTGAAATGCAACTGTTGAAGACACTTTCTCGGTCTGCACTCATGAAGCATGCAGATCTGCGGGATTGCAGTTAATGCATAATCAATTGAAACGGGTCTCTATCTTACGCAATAGCGTGGTGTACCCTCTCATGAGGCACGTACAGGTGGAAAAGATGGCAGTTCATATCAACGAGGCCCGTCTCGTACCCAGTGATTATACGTGTGTCGCCTGCTGCTCTGCTCGGCCGTGTCGGTACGTCGTCGAGGCGTAGCTGGTCAAAGCTTGGCGAAATCGAGAGGCATTGTCGGCGATCTTCATCATGCTCGAGTCTGCTACGCTGCCAACATACGTTGAGTTTACCTTCACGTCGAGGAGGAGACGGTTTTCAGCTACTTCGTCTAGCGTTCATGATGGCGCCGGAAGCTGAACCGTCTCCCGATTGACCGGCATGTCGATTTCATGTTGTCGAGATGGCGCGCGCGTTTCCGTCTAGTGTCTTTGAGATTTCACGCAAAGCTGAGCGCAGCTGCGTCGTGCGTCACGTCCTTGGCTGCCTCACATTATTGCGACAAGCTGCTTGGGAGACAGGCCGAAGAGCTAGGATGGGGCGACTGAAGGTATGAAAGAGTTCTGGACGCTGCCGGCGGCGCGTATGCCGGTGTGATATGTCCTGTGCTTCTCGTCAGTGGATGGCTCTCTTCTCAGCAGGCTTCGAGACGAGTGACAGGAGCTCGATGGGTCAGTAATGGGTTGTGTCTTATGTCATACGAAAATTCGTCAATTGCAACGGTTCTTGGTGTTCAACGATCATCATGCGAGAGGGGCAGTTGTTGGGGTTTGGCATACTCGCATGTTAGGCCACTCCTGCTCTGTCTCCTCGTATACCGGTGACTACCGTAGCGTCGGGGTACACTTCGATGTATTACCTTATCTAGAGGAATTATGATCGCGACAAAGATGCGTGGGCGACCGCTCCGACTGCGCCGGCGAATTATTCTGCGGCCCCACTATAAAGCAACCGGCACGTGATTGATCTGGCTCGATTACATGTCGACACAATTAATCTGATCGGAGGGTGGTCACTGCGAGGAAGCACTTCTACGACAGTCATACAAGACATGAAGACATCAGTCGTCAGCTCATGAACGTCACGAAAGAGTGAGCTTGCATCGTTTGGTATTGACGGACTGAAAGCTGTACAAACTCTGTGCAGTCTGTCTATGCCTCTCGACTCAACTACCGCCATCGAGATAATACGTCAGACTATAATTCAAA
>JAVRRR010000252.1:0-26887 GCA_035927975.1 Rachicladosporium monterosium | reverse complement strand
GAAGCTGATGTGTTGGAACTCGTGAGAATCGCGTACCGCGCCCTTGTTTGTACCGCGCCCTTGTGCCCCGCGTTAACTTAAGACGGTTACGAAAGCCGCAAGCTGTGACGCTGGTGTGGAAAGCCCCGAGGAAGCAAGAGTAGGGAGAAGACCCGGAGGCCGAAGATTCCCCGGTCTACCATCATACATGTGATGACCGCGGCGATGACGAGACTCGTGAGAAGGTGTTTAAAAGGTCGGACGAAATAAGTCATGGCCTCCATGTGGACATGAAGAAGTGGCCTTGCATGCAAGACCGAGCAGCCATATGTTTCCGGTGCTTCAAAACTTGCTTCTTCAAAAGAGAACAGCCGCTGGAGAGCAGGAGCTTCTGGGAATCGTGGGTGGTTGCAACCTGACAAGGGTCAAAAATATTTTAAAATCCATAGTCACGAGGGACAAAAGTGGACGAGCGAAGAAAGAGGAACGTCGCAAGAATCGTACAGCGCTTACGTACTCAGTACACGATCGCTACACACTGGTTGCTGAATGCACCATCTCCACCGACCCCCGAATCGATGCGCCCAACACCTTAGGCAAATAACGCATGCCCAAGTCTGATCGATACCGACTTTGTTTGCACTATACCTTGTTGTTAGTCATGCTCCGGTACGAATGGAAATGGGAAATGCCTACGATAGTTGTCAAGCGCAGCCTCGCCCAACTCACGCCCAATACCCGACTCCTTGTACCCACCGAACGGCATCTGGTGGTGCAGTGTGTTGTAGGTATTCATCTACACAGTACCCGCACGCAACGCGTTTCACACATCGATGGCAGTATTCAAGTTCTTGGTGTGGACGGCGGCGGCCAGACCATAATTGGACTTGTTGGCGACAGCGATAACCTCGTCCTTGGTCTTGAACTTGGAGATGGAGCACACGGGGCCGAAAATCTCCTCCTGCATGATACTCATCTCCTCGGAAATATTAGAGAAGATGGTAGGCTCGATGAAGTAGCCCTTATCGCCCTTGCGCTCGCCGCCGATCTCGACCTTGGCGCCTGCGTCCTTGCCAGCCTTGATATAGCTTGAAAAGTATTAGCAATGCACATTGGAAGAGAATGCAACTATACTCACCTCATAACGCGGTCGAATTGCACCTGGGAGACCAGCGGGCCCTGGAAGGTGTCCCTGGCAAAAGGGTCGCTAATAACGTTCTTCAGCGCCCGCTCTTTGAATCGCTGCACGAACTTGTCGTAGATGCCCTCCTGCACGTAGATGCGCGAGCCTGCGCAGCAGCACTGGCCGCTGTTGAAGAAGATGCCAAAGTTGACCCACGAGATGGCGTTGTCAATGTCGGCGTCCTCGAAGACGATGTTGGGCGACTTGCCGCCGAGCTCGAGAGTGACCTTCTTCAAGTTAGAGCTAGCAGCGGCCTTGAGGACCGTGCGGCCGACAACCGTGGAGCCAGTGAACGCGACCTTGTCGACGTCCATGTGCGACGCGAGGGCGGCACCGGCGATCTTGCCGAAGCCGGAGATGACGTTGACGACACCTGGCGGGGAAACCGGCCTCCTTGATTAGCTGAGCAGCGACGAGACCACCAAGAGGAGTCTGCTCAGCCATCTTGAGAACGACAGTGTTACCGCAGGCAACAGCCGGCCCAAGCTTCCACGCCCACATCAATAAAGGGAAGCTGCCATCAATTAATTATGGAACATGGCAGGTAGGGGACGGGCCAAACGTACTTCCACGGGATGGTTTGACCGCAGACACCCACAGGCTCCTTGCGGATGTAGTTGAAGGTGTCCGGAGTGGTGTCGATCACCTTGCCGGTGATCTTGTCGGCCCAGCCGCCGTAGTACCGCAAGCAGCCGACGCACATACCGATGTCGGCCTTAGCCATGGAGATGGCCTTGCCATTGTCGAGCGACTCGACGGCGGCGAGCAGGTCGAGATTCTTCTCGAAAAGATCCGCGAGCTTCACGAGCAGCTTGCCGCGGTTCTCTGGAGTCTCTTTCCGCCATGGACCATCGAAAGCCTTCCGGGCGGCTGACACCGCAATGTCGACATCCTTCTCAGTAGCCTCGTGCACGGAGGTGATAACCTTTTCGGTGCTCGGGTTGATGACCTCCAAGGTCTTGCCGTCAACACCTTTCACGAACTCATTGTTTATGAAGCTGGACAGGTGATATTAGTAATCACGTCCTCTCAACCCCACTTTGGGTGCCAAATGTCGCGGTCAATTACAGGCCCGTAGGCTGCATGTACTTACCGCTGTGCGGCGTCTTGAGCTCGACGAAGAGTCCAGACATCTTGAAAGCTGGTTCTCAGGGTGTGAAACGGGATAGTATGGGAACAGTAGCACAATTCACACAATGTATGAAATTTTCGATAGAAGAAAGGAAACAGCGAGTTGATGGAGTCTAAGTAGCAAGATCAGATCCTACTCTACGGAAATTCGTGGTGGCAGCATTCGTTCGGTTCGTCAGCAGGGCGGCTGATCTGCGGGTGGGGAACTGTGCACTTGAATACTCGATAATTGGTCAGGATCCGGGGTTAGCCCGAAGGCCCGGACGGTCCGGACGGTCAGACCAGTGTGGTTCGGACCGGCCTGCCCGGTTTTGATTGATCGGTGCGGCGCTGGAGGAGTCTGTGGGTAGTTGGCAGATGGCCATCGTTATCCCCGACGCATTCGGGGGCACGCCTGTACACCAGTAGCCGTTTCTTGTTGGGCGAGCAGTGAGTGGTCTCGTGGTCCTCTCCAACGTTTCGAAACAGTTTCTACTGCTGTTGACTCCGGTTCTTTCCTGAGTTTGCCCTCAAGCTGACAGCGCTAGACTCAGGGTGCGGTCCGCCCTTAGCGGGGGCAATTTCTCGGTCTTCATTCGCTATATTCCCTTTCAAGCGTCTCGACCGATGATTGATGTATCACACGACAAGCATATAAATGGGTGACAATAGCGAGCATAGATTTCAAGTCGCTTCGTGTAATCATCCTCTTCTACAATGATCTTGAAACAAGGGTATCGAAACATTTTTTCCTCTTGGAATTAAAGCAATCGCAATGGCATACAATGCAAGCAGCATGTCCTCCGCCGAGGAGGACGTGGAGAAGGCTGCAAAGGCCGCTCCGGCTCCGAACGCACACGATGACAACGTCGACGACGAGCAGGAAACGGACGATGAAGAAATGGTGAACCTTCCGTACCGTACCTTGACCTACGAGGAGCGCATGGGAGAATACCTAAGTGAAACACCCACCGGCCTGCACGCCGTGGAAACAAACAAAACCGGCATCAGCGAGCGATGGGAGCTCGTTACCTTTACGAAAGGCGACAATGGCAATCCGAAGAACTGGAGCAAGCCCTACAAGTGGTGGTGCACGATGACTGTGGCAATAACATGCTTTGCCGTCGCCTTCAACTCTTCCGTCATCACTGCCGATATCGTGGGCGTCAGTCGGGAGTTCAATGTCAACGACGAAGTCTCGTTATTAGCGATCACGCTCTTCGTGTGAGTAAAAACCTGCCTGGAGTTGAATTGAGCCTTCGCTTACTTCTTAAAGGATCGGTTTCGGTATAGGTCCCATGGCTTGGGCGCCTTTGAGTGAGATTTTGGGACGGAAACCAATATACGCGAGCACACTGCTCGTCGCCGTCATCTTTATCATCCCATGCGCGGTATCGAAGAATATGAGCACGCTCCTGGTGTGCCGTGCCATTGACGGGATTGCATTCTCAGCGCCAATGACGCTGGTGGGCGGCACACTGGTTGACTTATGGAGGAACGAAGAAAGAGGAGTGCCGATGGCTTGCTTCAGCGCTGCGCCTTTCATTGGACCGGCGATTGGCCCTCTTGGTAAGCTCACCGCCAACACTGGCGGGAGAGAACAAAGCTAAGCAAAATTGCAGTGGGTGGCTTTCTCGCCGATGCTCTCGGATGGCGCTGGCTATACTGGTTCCAGCTTATCCTCTCAGCCGTCTGCTACATTTTGATCACGTTCACCGTTCCGGAGACGTATGCACCGACAATCCTCGCTCGCCGGGCGAAGAAGAGGCGCAAAGAGACCGGCGATGCAAAGTACGTGACCGAGCAAGACCTCTTCGAGCGGCCCCTTGGCGAGCGACTTGGCGAATGTTTCCTTCGGCCGTTCCAGCTTCTATTCCTGGAACCCATAGTACTTCTCCTCAGCCTCTACATGTCTGTTCTCTACGGATTGCTCTACATGTTCTTCGTTGGTGGGTATACGCTCACGCAGAAGTATGCAGAACGCGAGACTGACTTATCCAGCTTTCCCCATCATTTATCAAGAAGGCAAAGGCTACTCCGCCAGCATCACGGGTTTGATGTTCATCCCCGTTGCTATCGATGTGCTCCTATCAGCCGCTTGCGCACCCTTCGTCAACTCGCATTACCTCTCCCTCGTCAAGAAGCACGGCGGTAAGCCTCCGGCGGAAGCGAGACTTATCCCAATGATGTTTTCCTGCTGGGCTATCCCGATCGGTCTGTTCATCTTTGCATGGACGTCTTATCCTTATCTTCATTGGATCGGTCCTGCCCTTGGAGGTAAGGACAAGAGCCTTCGAATTTTCGCGTGAAACTTGAGCTGACTCTTCATTGTGCAGGCTTTCCCGTCGCCTTCGGCTTCATCTTCCTCTACAACAGCGCCAACAACTACCTCGTCGACTCCTATCAGCATCAAGCTGCGTCTGCACTGGCGGCAAAGACCTTCCTGCGCAGCTTCTGGGGCGCGAGCGTAATCTTGTTCACCACGCAGATGTACCATAAAGTCGGGTATCAGTGGGCTGGGAGCATCCTGGCCTTCATTGCATTGGCCTGCTGCGCGATTCCGTTCGTATTCTTTTTCAAAGGCGCTCAGATCAGGAAGCGGTCCAAATTCGCGTATAAGGGAGAAGGAACAAAGCGTGAGAGGAGAGCGCAATGAGAGTAGGCATGGGGAGTTTACTATGCACGATGTGTCGAAGAGAGCAAGAGTGGGAGGTTGATTTCATCTCACCTTCTTCACCAATGTATGCGGTGCAGATGTGGCTGGTGTGCAGGCGAACATCCGGTGCTTGTGAGATGACTGGGCACGCGGAGATGCGAGAGAGAAGACACGGTGGCTTTGAGATCTTACCAAGGCACCTCAGGAACACACAACAACTTGCTGCGAAGTACTGCAGGAATGAAGACCAGATCGGGTCCAACTCGTCACAGACACCCGCATCAACCTCATTGACCTAGCTCATGCTGCGATCACCCGTCGGATTCTCCGTGAGGCGCTCCCATCTCATGGTATGTGTGCGTAGAGACTTCCTGTACAACATGCAACTCTTGGCTTGGCTCAATCGTCCCGTCCTTGTGTTTTGTGTCGAAAGTGGGTCGACTATTGGCGCCACCTGAGCAGAACGCTCTCCTCTTCGACCATCGCCGCGCCCACCATATCGTCGCAGCTATTACATCTAGACCAACGATGGCTGCCGCTACCAAGACACTGTCACACATGATCACACCAGAGACGGCGTTGTTGCATTCGATAAGATTGTTTAAGCTCAGGAATCAGGAATGCAGTTTGAAGGGTGACATTACTGCTGTATGGTGCAAAGCGCTGTGGTTCATTCACCACAACTGAACAACATAGTAACCTTCATTTGAACAGAAATGGGAAGGCATGCAGACAACTTTTCGCTGCTCTTACAGGCGCTAGCTCGCTCGCTGAGCGTTGCCCGCACTGATCCTTGGCTGCAGAGGCGTTGAACGCTGCTATGATACGTCGGCACATAGAGGAGGTACAGATATGGGGGGAAAAGCCAGAGAATAGCTGAGTCTTGTGGGAACAACAAAGTCAAAGCGGAGGGTTGCATGGCCTCCATAAGACCCTCCTTGTCTTGCTGCTCTAGTGGTGCGCATACGGGAGACGAGTTTCTAGCTAGGTCAACATACTGAACCCCATATTTGGGTCGTTCCAAGTCTTTGCAGCGGCGGAGGCGCAGGTCAGACTACTGCCGCCATCAGTACGAGTGAATTATGCAATCGTGGAATCGAATTTCAGTATGGATTTCAGGACCACATAGATAATCTGTAAACGGTTAGAAGTGGCGACCTTGGCCAATGGACATATTGTACGCAGTGCGTATGCTATACTTCGTATTCATGCGGACGTTCCTTCAGATCCCTACGAGGCAGCTTGTTCTTGTCGGAACTAGTGCAGCTCTCCGGCCGTGAACCCGCTTGTGTCTTCCCGTCTTCATGCACTAGCTTCTCCAACATGCGACGAGTGGCCTATGAATGATTAGTCAATGTGTAACATAACAGCAGACTATTATGGGCACCTTTTGCACCACGCTGTCATCCATAGAACAACGCTATTTAAGCCACGTGATAGCGAACAGTATCTAGATGACGATACGGAACTTCAATGATTGCGACCAACTTGGCCTCTCGGTATCTAGCTAATCGCACAGTCGCGGAGGATTCATTGAACGACATTCCGCTGCGATGAAAGACCTCGAGAGCCGGAACCCTCGCCAGCTGACTTTGCTCGAACAATCGATGAAAGTCTTGGCAATACGTTTGGAGGCCTCGTGTGGCTCGCTTCTTCCTTGGTGAAGAATGATCACTGTCGAGTAGGCCGAGGCAGTTGTCGCAAAGTGGTGATCCGGAATGGTAAGAGAGAATGCTATGTACCTGTAGAGTGCGATAAAGTTCGTCGCCTCATCGTCACTAACCGTGATTCCTAGCCTAAGCAGTTGAACCCACAGTGGGTTGCAGTAGAAGAATGTCATCTCGAACACAGTGTCGTGTTGATTGATGGGTAAGGCAAGGCTTTCGACGTCGAAGCAGACTTTACCCTTACGGAGTCTGCATGCATGTTCCTTCTTCGCACTTTCCGACAAACTACGCCGGACTGCAGCATGTAATAGTCGGACATCTATCGTGGAAGCATGGCCCTTCCGCCCAGGCCTGATGAAGTCAAGGCTGTTTGTTATCGAGATTATCATCTAAGGGTGTTGGTTAGACGCGGGACCATGTTCTCTGACAGACCGCCGGTGCGTACAAGCACGTCGGCTGGACCAATGGCTCTTGCGTTCTCCCCAATAACTTCGCCGGCAAGTTGATCTCGTCCTCGTTTCCGCTGGCGATGCTCTTTCTGTGACACCATGGGCGCTGTGTAGCTGCTCCAGGACCAAGCGGGTTTTGTGCGACCGACGCCGACGACTTGCCTGGAGTACAACACAGAGATGCGCCGATGGCCAACCGCCATTGAAAACAATTGTTTGAGGTAGCGCTGCAGGCTGTCGGAGGATTGGATGAGATTCGCCCTTCATGATGTGCGCTGTTCCAGCCGCTCGTGCAGGTATTTAGCATCGGGTACCGCCGCATCGGGAGTGTCACTGCGCAGCTGCCTGGGCGCTAACGGAGCCGTCGTATTGCACGTGGACAAGTGCTCAATATGTTCAGGGGTGAAGTGATCATGCCCGCTCAGCCCTCCGTGCCTACATCTATGGACCCTTTTATGAAGAAGTTGTACGACAGACCGATCAACGGGAAGTATGTCTTGATCAAGAGGCTCGGTAGAGGTGGCTTCGGCGTTGTCTATCTCGGTACGCGCCCTGCTTGTGCCTTTTGAACCGAGCGCTGACTTGCACGAGCGAAGGATATAGGGAATGATCATGACTTGCCACTGAAGTTGGAACATCAATCGGTTGATCCGTCATCCCTGGAAGACGAGGCCCGGAAATATGAGGCCTTCCAATATGCCGTCGGGTTTCCGAAGGTGTACTGGTTCGGCTGGCACGACGATTCCAGAGTCCTGGCATTCGAGCTGCTGGGACCCACTCTCGAGGATCTATTCGCATATTGCAATTTTCGCTTCTCACTCAAAACGACTCTCCTGGTTGCAGATCAGGTACTCGTCCGACTTGAACAACTCCACTCCAATGCCGTCATCCACCGCGACATCAAACCTCAAAACTTTCTGCTTGGCACTGGCGCGAACGGCAACGTGATATACGTCACCGACTTCGGACTGGCTGATGAATACACCATATCGTGCGTGAAAGCGGAGAAGGAGATTCCTCCACGGTCGCACTTGGTCGGTACTGCTAGTTCGCCAGCATCAGAGGACACCAAGGACAAGGTCAGTGCACGCGCGCACGATCTGTCGTGCACATTACTGACAGCTAGCAGGGCAGTCTCCAAAGGACGATTTGGAATCGCTTGGTTACTTGATGGCCTTCTTTCTCACTGGGAAAATTGCCCTGGCAAGGCTTGCAAGCTCACGGCAGAGGAGAGAAGAATCGCGCAGTCATGGGGAAAAAGATGGCAACATCAGCGGAGCAGCTCTGCGAGGAGCTGCCCGAGGAATTCGCGCAGTATGTGCAGGAGGTGAAGGACATCCCTGATGAGTTCGACCACATTATGAGAAGCTCCGACAAAAGTTCCGAAGACTGGCCGTGAGGGAGGGTGTGAGGTATGACAATGTGTTTGATGGGACGATACGCCGCTTTTCAGAACTCGAATGAGCGGCATCATGACGCGACGAGGGGGCTGTATGGGAGATGGGTAACCATGCACCGCGTGCGCAACCCGCATTTTCATAGCAACATGAGCTTTCTGGTATTCAATCGCTCGCGTTGTAACGCTCGCTCTTGCCAAGGTAGCGCTAAGTGCAGTACCCCGACGACGCGGCGCAAGAAGAACGTGATTTCGGAAGTCGACTCCCTAAAGGTCCTTACCTTCCACTACACCGAAGACCCCGCCCAAAGCGAGAACGAGCGGCAGCGGGTGCAATTGGCGATGCTGTTCCTCGTCCATGCCTTCTCAGCCGCCCGGCCGTGCTCGCCTACGAACACCAACATGCGCAGGACCGGAGGCCCTACAGCTGGCCGTTGAGGAGGCCGTGCTCACCATCCATCCGCCGCAGATAGCAACCCCTCAAACAAGCGATCACCAGCCGTCTTTATGCTTGTCGGCAAGCAGGAGCGGGCGTTCGACGACGACGTCGCCCGTGCGATACGTTACAAGGACGTCGAGCTCAAGCTGGTCCGTAACAACATTCCTGCGACTGTAGCTGTGACACCCGCCAAGTTTGCGATGAAGGTCAGTCTGCGGCACTGGAAGGGCGACCTACACAGCCGCAGCCGTGAGTGATACCTCAGACGACTCGCGGGCTTTCTGGTCCTTTTTGCGGTAAGCACATTGTCTGGCACCAATGCAGTCTCCTTATAGCCTGCCCCGTCACCCATCTCGTGGCCTATTCCCTCGACGACGGTGCCTTTCGCAATTCGAGGCTGCACGATGCCTCCCAGTTATTCGATCTCACGATACGCTTGCGTGACTACGTGCTTGAGACGCCTATTCTACGTGCACGCGACGAGTGCGGGTATGCTCCCGTAAGCGTGCACTTCTGCGCAGGAGAGGCGGCGATTGCGACTGAGCTATACGACGCCTCCCTTCTCTTGCGAGATTTGTCCAAGATACTAGTGGTAATACGGCATCTGCACGTCTGCGGGGATAGGCAAGAGCTGCGGCAAGTTGTCACCAGCCGCTGGCACCGCCAGGGCACTAAGAGCGAGGCAAGAGTGGTCGCCCTGCAGAACCCTCGACGGAAGTTACAGTGTTAAAGGAGCTTACAATGAGCGCATCTTTGGAGGCGGATGTACTGCAGCGACAGACATATGCTGGCTGGGTCAGGCCGAAGTAGCTCGTCTCACGCATCAGCCCTGGCCCGCCACGCTGAGACTCGGAAGACACGTCACCATTCACGTTGCCGCGCGCTTCGGACACTCGACTCAAAATATGGCCAACTGTTAGAAGATGGTGTTATCCCACAACACAACAGGTCTCCTGCCTTGAAGTGTACCGATGAAATTCTGGCGCAGTCGTCGCATGTATAGCCATTGACGAGCCACCAGGAGCTGCAAGGACACAATCGATATTCGAAATTAGTGATGATATACTCGTTTGAGGTGGAGTCGCCATTCATGGATCTCATGTTCTGCTCTGTTCGAGCCTACAGGCTTATCGTGGAAGCCGTGCAGCAAAAGCAATCACGACTACCTCATTAGCCGACTTGTCAGCTACCCTTAAAGTACTACGCCCCCCATGTAGACATCTTGAGGGGTTCATTGGACAAGCGAGAAGCGGTCCAGATGCCAATGATGTTCGCATGCTGGTTACCCTCTTCAAAATTCCAAAACATCTGCAATAAGGCCGCGAACGGAGATCGTCACGTCAGCGAGCCGCTGCGCCAACCTTGGTGTGCCGCAGCGCTCAAAAACGCTCGTGGAAGCTTGCGTCTGCGGTCGTTGCACTTGCGATCGCTGATCGCTTCGAAACCAGAGACCAATTCGCTCCACATGACTGCCTCCCGCTTCCTCGGCCGCTGGCGTGCACTGGTTCTGGAACGACAGCAGCTGACAAGGCGCAGGTTCGGGTCTTCGCGCAGTCTCAAGATGTGATACGGTGGATGCGATCCTGCGTAGCTCATGGTCACATTGGACTTTTGAGGCCCCCTCTAACTTGCTCACAGAGTCGCATGCTCCACGGTACTAGACTTCCACGGATGTTTCAGTCGATAGCATGCATGTCGCACATCGTCCATTGGTCCTGGATCAGTGGTGGTAGCCCAGTATGGCATGTGAAAGGGACGTGGCCGCACCGATTAGAACTCCGAGCACCCATGACAGCGTGCTGTTCTTTGACCGCACTCCTCGAATTACTTGTTGACAGTTTACGCACCGAACTCTAGCGGTGACATCCTTTCTTTCTTGATTCACAACAAGCTTCGAGAGACGCATGTTCGAACAGACACGGCAATCCACAGTGCTACTGGGTCACTAGCAATCTCGTGGTCCCGTCTCTGCAACCAACAAGGGGGCTGGAAGGACTCAAGTTCGAGCTTGAGATCATTAGAGACCTGAAGAAGCCAACTTCTCGATCGAGCAGCGGTCACGATGGGCTGTTCCGTTGCAACGAACCTGGTTGCAATTCGACGTTCACGGAGTTCGACAAATATACGCGACACTGGAGATCTTTCCACCAGCTCTCTAGCAGTGACCCGTGCCGGATGTGCTTGCTACATGGCGAGAGCCGGACATTCAGCCAGCACGATGGCCTTCAGGCACACTGCTTGAGAGTCCACGGACTCCACCTGGGCTCTCCTTCTGATACGCTCTCAACCGACTACAAAGGTACCATCAACAGTCCGGCACAACAGCTCCCTTCACGTTCCAGTGGCCTTTTTGCCAATTCGACGTTGAAGCCACTTTCGCGGTCCCGCGGCTTCACATACTTTGGACCACGCACTCACCCGGTCTTTGATGAGAACGATAGCGATGGGGACTGCGAAGACCCAGATGTTGATAGACACTTGGTTGCCAATATCGAAATCGGCACTCAGCCGCCGCAAGCCTACCATCCCTATCGCAATGTCTCTCCCCCTCCTGCTGCTGAGCTGGCTGCTATGGAGCGCTCACAGGCGAGGATGACCTGGAACGCACTCTCCGCCGATACACCGATGGCCTCCATGCTTGAGCGCGGAACGGCACCTTCCCGGGTCGGGAAGGGTAACGGCGAGAGTTACCAAGGTGCCAGCAACGGGTACGGAAGGAGCGGTACAGTTCATGCAGCGTCAGAGACCGGACAGACCCTTGTGAGCCAGCACCAAGCAGAACAACCACCGAGGCGCTCCGCGCTCAGTGATCGTTTCGTTAATTGCCCACTGTGCGACGACGCCTTTCAGCGTGGAAGAGGGCTGACGAATGATGTAAGGAGGATGGCGAATTTGCGGCTACCTGTTGTCTAGCGATCACTCGGTGGTCATACAGGCCAAGCTTGTTCGCTGGAAAGAAGTGCAGATGTATCGCCGGCGACCCAGGCGGGCCTCTGCTAGTGCGACCTCGGCGGAGCTTACGCAGGTCGCTTCCACTCGCTCTGGTAGCCACGGTATCGAAGATCGCGCTACCCTCGACACACGACCTCGTCGTGGCTGTAGGTGCGAGCCCGTCGTCGAGGCGCTGGCGAAGCAAACCGGACGGCAGGAGAAGCGCGCGCTGAATGCAGACTCCGATACTGACGGTCTCTTCGAGCAGAACACAGTCGGGCATGTCGACCGAGCGGTTCCTGTCGACAGGCCCGGTTGCGCTGACGGCCGTCTCGATGGGGAAATAAGCGGCAGAAGTGAGGTTGGCGGCGCCAACACTGGGCGATTGGGGCGATTGGGTCGGGTAAGCCTTGCATCTACCCTTTTGTTGGTATCCCTTGCTGACTCGCGCCTCCAAGTCGCGAGAGCAACCTTGGCAACTTCCGCTCTCGAACAAGCGTCCGCGAGGGCGCCCGAAGAAGCAGGCGACTTTGCTTAGTCCGCAAAGTAGGCTTCCTCTTCGGCTAGGTTCAGATTGGTATACTGCCAGCTGCAGGAGCTACGGAAGCAAATCCACAAGGCCAAGCTACATTAAAGCAGCCCTAGACAACCTCCCACAGAGCCTCGACGAGACTTACGTGCGGATCTTGATTGCAATCGATGGACGTCTTCGTGGACAGGCGCCAGTACTTCTCCAATAGCTCTTGTACGCTTAGTCGCCTCCCACGCTAGCCAATTAGCAGAAGCTACTATTGTCAATATAAACGAAGATGGAATTGTGAACACTTATGACCGTGGTGGTCTAGAGGATACGCTTGATATTCTCTTTGGTCTTGTGACAGTCGTGGGAGATGACGATGTTCAGAGCCAGGGGTCGGATCTCGACTTGGTTTTATCAAATCTGGATACTACTCAGAAGCGTACCACTCAGAGTCCAGAAGGGAAGACTACAATCAGATTCGCCCACTTCTTCGTGAAGGAGTATCTTGAATCTACTTGCATTGCAGAGAACGATGCCAGAGATTTTCACCTAGATAGTGGCAAGGGACACGAATACATTGCGCAAGGCTGCTTGACGTATCTGAAACATTACAGCAGTAGTAGGGAGAAGAGAAAGGCCATTATTGATTTCAAAAATTTCCCTTTGCTTGCGTACGCAGTGCACTCCTGGGTTTACCACTCATCTCGACAGCAATCCCGAGCTGTTAGTCGCCAGGTTTGGCTTTTAAGCTCAGACGATGCTAGAACAGACTGGCTATTAGTACAGGGTCCTGACCGTAGCTACTTATCGCCTTTCGAAATACGGTCCAATACAGGCTCGGGTCTTTACTATGCAAGTTCTACCGGGCTGTACAAGGTCGTGAGCCAACTTATAGATACTGGAAGTGATATCCACGCCCAGGGTGGGATGTACGGCAACGCGCTCTAGGCTGCCTCAGTGGAGGGCCACGAGGCGGTGGTGCGACTGCTGCTGGAGAAAGGGGCGGATATCCTGGCTGAGGGCGGAGAATATGGCAGCGCATTGTCTGCGGCAGCATTCAATGCCAATATATCAACACTCGCGGTTCTACGAGAGGGTGGAGATACCTCCAGCCACCTCTGCGCTGCCAGCTGAACTAGTCGATGCATCTCAAACATCGCTCCTCCTGGCGCAACAGAGATGAAGTGATACTCGCACAGTGTGATAATATCCTCTTCAAACGCCTGATCCGCCGAATCATTGGCGCTTGCCTTTAAACCACCGGGCTTCTCGCTTGCGGTGCGTACTTCCACCCTGCTAGGACGAATAGAAGACTCTCGTAGTCTCCCTCGGAATGGTCGTGCCAAGACGTCAGAAGCCTTCATGTCGCTACGCGGCAGACCTTTGACGTTGGCTCCGCGAAATCGACGATCCGCAGCAGGGACTCCGGAATTTCCTGGTGGTGGAAGAAGCTCATCAGCGACAAGAGATCGGCGGCCGACCTGCTCAAATGATGGACATGCTCGAACAAGATCTGCCAGGTCAGCATGACCGAATTCTTCGCTTCAATATCCCGACGGAGCTCCTCCGAGTTCGCACTCCGAAGATTCGTTTTCGACAGGTCGCTCCTCTCGAGTTGCTCAAGATATTGCAGCACGGAGCACTGCGGCGTTGCTTTCTGGATGTAAGCCGCCGCCTGTGCGATGGCGAGCGGCATATACTCCAGCGCGCACGCCAGCGCCATAAGATCTGTTCTGTCCGCCTGCTGCCCGAGCTCCTTCTCCAGCAACGCCAGCGCATGCTCCTCATCCATTGGACGGACGCCGGGCTGTGACTGGGAAGCGAGTGCAGGGCGTGCGAGGTCCCGGCCAGGTCCTTCGAAGTGACGTTCTGCTTTCTGGGCTGTAGTCGCCTCCTGCCGACATGGTCGAGAACACAGGTGCTCCATCTAAAAGTGCCAGGAATTTTAGCTTCTCACCAGCGTACTGGCAAGACAGGCTGCAGTGCGACATCACCAGTGGCTCCCAGTGGGGTGCTATCTTGGTTCATTCGTCAAGCCGGAGAGCAGCTTAGCGGCGTTGTGTTGTCCGCATCGTCTTGCAATGTCAAGCGGCGAGAGTCCATTGGCCGTTCTCGCTTGCATATCGGCACCGTGACTGATCAATGTTTGTATATTAAGCGTATTCCCACGCCGCGCCGCGATATCCAGCGGGGTTGCCTTCATCAAGCCCAATATTGTATCGGCTGTTTCAGTGAGCGAAGTACCCTCTTCTGCCAATAATGATGCAGCATATAGCCTACCGCAATATATTGCTTCCATCAGGGCCGTCATGCCATGGCTCTTCTTTGCATCAATCTGAGCTCCATGAGCTAGCAATGTACGTATGACCTCGGTGTGGCCTTGGTTGGCAGCACATACCAATGCAGTGAAAGTTCCTCGGGCTCTTGCTTCGATGGCGGCGCCTTCATCCAGGAGATGCTGTACGACTTGGCCGTGGCCACAGTAGCTAGCAGCAATAAGGGGATTCTCGTCTTCGTCGGTCTTCGCCTCCAAATCAGCGCCATGCTCGACAAGAAGCTGGAACACGGCAATGTGTCCGCTCTGTGCCGCGAGATGAAGAGCTGTTGACCGTTCGTTGACTCGGACCGCAATATCGATGCCCGGAACAGCTGCGGTGCGCTGTCCCTTGGTCAAAGTACCCTTAATTACAGCACGCGCTTCAAGTAACGCTTTCAGCGTTGCATTGTTTTCCTTCCAGGCCGCATGCAACAATGGGGTCAGACCAAGACTGGATCTGGCTTCTTTTTGTGCGTGGTATCTGTCCAACAGGGCAGTGCCTTCCGCATTGCCACTTTTTGCAACAATGTGTAGTGGCCGTGAATCGTGGTACTCGCAATTCTGGAACTCGACATCAGCTCCCTCGTGAATGAGGTAGCCCGCAATCGCCGTTCTATTCGACAAAAGGGCTGCAATAAGAGGACTATTCCCAGCAGCGTTGGGAGAGTTGACGTCTGCTTTAGGGCTGGCCGGATCTCTGGCGATACCCTTGTCAAGCAAGAGTTTGACGATGCCAGCCTTGCCTCTTTCCACAGCCCAGTGAAGGGCAGAACCTGTATCAGAGAACTTTGGCATATTTGCCACGGCTGTAAGCCCTGAAGACCATTTGATCAGATAACTATCGCCCCTCCATCAAGTCAACTTACCTATGATTCTTTCCGCCATGTCAACTATGGCTCGACCAACGAGTTTGTAATTCTGGCTCCCTTCAGAGCTGAACTTGCAGACCGTGCTGTGATTTGCATTCACAGCGAAAGTCTTTTCATTCGGAATGTTCAGGCGTGCCGAGTCTTTGTCCACGATCTTGCATTCGTTAGCAATTCAGAAACACGAAGGAGAAGGCGCCCACATACCACTTCACCCCAATACGTCAGCAATTCATAGAGATAATACATATCCAGAGCACTCAATCGATGGACAGCTTGTACTGAAATAACACGCAGCGACTTCGAGTCCCCTTTGAGGAAACGGACCAGCTCCGCGTTCGTTGTCCTCCCAGCGGTAGACACCTGGAGCAGCTTTGCAAAAAGAGAGCCCAGTCGTGCTATCCCGGCACCTTCATGGGGAACACCCATGAAGACGATCCCTTTGACATTGTCTACTAGGTCCTTATAGTACTTTGGCGATCGCTCGTGAGCGACAATGAGCGCCTAGGACGTCTTAATCCTCGTTTTGGGTGCACGTCCAGGGATGATCTCACCTTCTTCACCACGATGCCACCAAGGCTGTGGCATATGAACACGATCGGGCGCCCCTTCGCGCTCCCAGCTTCACGTTCCTGCTCAAGATAATTCAAAAGAAGCTCGGCGAACTCATCAACTCCTGCGAAGGTCTGACTTAGCGCCACGGACGAATTGTAGCCATATGACAGTATCCGAGCAGACGGGATGAGCTTTGGACCCCTCCACATAGCTCTCCACCAGATAGTACAGTGCTACCGGAGACGAATGCGCTCTTCAATTCCCAGATTTGCGGCGTTAGCAGCGTTCCATCTCCAGCAAAGCCCTACACAGAGCGGGCAGAGCGAATAATCCGTCCACTTGAGACGATGCAAAGTGAGCTTGTTACTCTTCGCAAAGGTCTATGAGCTGAAGGTTAACGAGTACGCGAGAGGGTTTCTGAGTGGATCGGCGGTTTTGGGTTTGGGCACAAGAAGAGGCGGAGACGGTGAATTAACCCCCAATATGAGCGTTGGATTGAACCCCTAGATTCTCAGCCATTCTGAACACGGCGAGGGCGTTGACTGTGCATAGTGGATGGAGGATCAGGGAGATGTTGGTCAAGAAGCCTCAAGAGGAAGCCAGCATGACGGGGAGAGAGATACAAAATCACAGGCACCGAAGTTGTCTAATCAGTGTGAACTATCGTCCACCTACTCATGACATTGATAGAGTAGGGCGGGGAGCCAAGTCCAACAAGTGGAATCTTGACGTCGAGGACATATGGACTGTACATCAGATACAACACAGCAGAGGATGGAAAGGTGACATTAGATGGAGATCAGATCTCCTTATGTTATTAAAACGTTAGTATGCCAATGTTGAGGTCAATGATCCGCAGGTCAGTGGAAGAGGCAAGAATGGAGTTGAAAAGGCATTTGATAATGTCAAGTGTTGACGAGCGAGGCGTAACGACATAAGGCTGCCGAGGTTAGACAGGTGCAGGATCAAAGACGTTGCAGTAGAAGGAAGGAAGGGCTCGGGGGTCTTAAAGGGATTACAGAAACCGGCGTCTGATGGGACGAAATCGTCACAGAACAGGCTGTAGGAAGAAGTTCTCCGCCATGAATTCAAGTTGTAATGAGGAGGCTTGACAGCTGCCACAACTACGAATACTGCCAACCCATCCTGCCTTGTTAGCGACCACCCAAAAACTTGTACATGACCGAGCAATCCTGGTTCTTCATTTCCTCGTCCTTTTCAACTTCGCAGTACAGCTCATGAGCTACTCTACCAAGGCTCGGTTCGAAGCCCGCCTGCGCTGCCCCCATCAAAGCCAGATTCAGGTCTTTGTTCATCAAAGCCGTAGCAAAACCGCCAGTGTAACCCCTGCTGGATGGGGACTCTTGAATGATGCCAGGAACGGGGTGGTTGACCTCGGTTGGCCAGCAATGACCGGTACTGCTGTTGATGATATCGGTCAAGGTATTGATGTCGATATTCCAGGCCGTAGCCATCCTCATCGCCTCTGCTGCGCCAATGTTGGCAATGGCAAGAATGTAGTTGTTAGCCAATTTGGCCTTCACGCCAGATGTTTGTGGTCCGACGAAAACGATCTTCTTGCCCAACATTATCAAGACCGCGTGTACACGATCTTTCAGCCACGATGCGGTCGCATTCAGAGACTATTCGACAGACGAGGCAGTTCAGCTACATTTGTTCGGAGGTCAAGCATATTTTTTCTCTTTCGAGGACTACACCGAAACCTGTAGATCTATCGGACTGTGGACAGGAAACGTGTCGGAAGAGATGACGGCTGCCGGATGGAACATAGGTTATGATGGGTTTATCGAGCGAGATGGCGAAGGTCGAGTAGGGGAGACTCGGATCTGAGCCAAAGTCCGACTAGCTCGGTTGCAGTACTCATGTCGAAGCCTAGGATGAGCGGCGAAAGCATTGGAGGAACACACATGAGCAGTTTGGTTCGGGGCAAGCCACTGCAAGAGTCACATATCCTCCAACCGACTTCAGTGCTGTGAGATGGTTCGCTTTGGTCCAAGGCTACATCTCTGTATCCCAAGACGTGCAATGCACCTGCCTTCAAGCAAGGAGTCACAGTATGTCGGTGCAATGCTATTGAGAATACTACACACAGCCTTTGTAGAGCTCTCGTGATCCAGGTCTTCTTTTACGCCGTGAACGCTGGGTTTCGGCATGATAAGTTGGCGCTCTCGGTAGCTATTGTTCGTGGCAGTATGGACGTTGTGCGCTTGCCCATCTCATCCTGGACCGATATCAACACACGGTGATCTGCTACATTGTGCGGCACCAAAAAAGGATTATGCGGAGGGTGAGGACGATTCCACTCTGCTCATCTTCAATGACCATGCCAGTGCAGATGAGAAGATTCTTTTGAACCAACTCCATGTCATCCTCGTCCGACCTGGGAGAAGAGGACTTGACCGCGAAAGCATGCCTATGTTCTGTTGATGTCAACACAGAATAACTTGTACACAGATATGGTACACCTTGATCCGACTTATTCTTTGCGAATAGCGTAGCCTCTTGTTGGAGCGCTAATGCATAATATGATAATAGGACTAAGGATGTAGCAGAAGGCCCTGCCTAGCGTGAATTTCTGTTGCAACCTGCGTTCGTAGGTATAGACTAGCTTCTTGCTAAAGCCGTGACCGCTTTATAGGGAGCATTATCGTACTGCTTTACATTTTCGAGGTAGGTCCAAGATTTGAGTTAGAGCTAACCTGCTGTAGTTAACCTCGTCCTGAAAGTCTTATTCCGGAAATGCTAATAGCTTAATACACTGTTCTAGAAGTCTATAGTCAGACAATACTTATAGCAACCGATGCTCTAGTGCACTACGCATCAACTAGTAACCTCCTCGTGCAAGTTTGTTAGGTAGAGCACGCAGGGAGTTAGCTAGTTTATCTGTTAGCTATAGTTATTTAGCCGTAATGCCCAAGTCTAGAAGCGCTACCTTATACAAGATTAGTGATTTGCTAGCCTTCTTGACTATAGGTCCAGTATGCTTTGAGCTGCGTGTTACGATCCTGGAAGGTAGACTAAACACGTAATCGTAAGCAGGTCGGAGAATGCTTACGAGTCTAGAATGAACGACGACCGTAAGCGGACGGACGAAGTGCTTACCTACGGAACGCGTAAGCAGAGCGAGCAACGCTCGCCTTACTTACGAACTACGGGCATTGTGAGCAATGCTTACGATGCTTACTAATAACACACGAGTCTTCTATGTATATAGCAAGCGTGCTTTCTCCATAGGTAGTTCGTGTTCAACTTACGTTGCAATCTAACTAAAAGGTCTTCGGATACCTAGGAACGATTCCAGCAGAGCAGTTCATTAACGAGAGAAGTATGAGGTAGTGTCACATGGTAGAGCTCGGTGGGCTTGGATAGTGTCAAGACACGGTCAGTATTGGGTGACACTTCTCTCGTTGATGAACTGCTCTGCTGGAATCGTTCCTAGGTATGCGAAGACCTTTCAGTTGGATTGCAACATGAGTTGAACACGAACTACATATGGAGAAAGCACGCCTGCTATATACATAGGAGATTCGTGTTACTGGTGAGCATAGTGAGCGGTGCTCACGATGCTCGCAGCCGTGAGCATGGCGAGCATTGCTCGTCGTGCTCACGTTTATGTGAACAGTGCCTTTGTTGTGGTTCAAGGCAACTGCGTCTCGGTGTCGTGAGCATCCTCTCGCTTGCTCACGATCACGTGTTCGATCTTGCCTTCGGAGGATCGTAACACCATCCCCCTTCTAGCTTAGTCTCTCCGAGACTAATCCGTGATGATGTGACCTTTGTCATTCTGTATCCTTCTTCCAACGATGAGATCCCGGCAACAACGCGAACGCATCGTCAATTCAGTCAAAATCAAATCCTTCAACTTCGAAAGCATTAGTCCTTGCGACTATTGTTGCGCGCGAAGCCGTTCTTACTGGGTGATGCCGTCTGGCGAGGGAAAGTGCGCAGAGTGCGAGCGCCGGGGCCGCCCTTGCGTCAGCTCTTCCTGGGCCGCGCTTGACCGTGCAAGCGACAACCTTTCTTCAAAGATGTCGGAGGACGAACAACGCGTGGAGCGTCTGCTGGACGAGCTTGATGAAGTGCGTCGTCGGTTGGTCCGGAATCGGAAGGTGCAGGAGCAGAACAACAGGAAGACGGCGGACAAGTGGGATTGCATCGTGAGGGAGATGGAGGCGTCGGGCGCTCCGGCTCCGTTCGAGGATATTGCCGCTACCGACTTCGGCCTGTAGCTCGAGGGCGTGCAGTCTCCCTTCGATTTCTCGGCTTTTCTCGGGTCCGGTGGAACTGGTCCAGAAGCCGTGGAGAGTTCTTGAGGTGAGCCTTTGGTTCCCATGTGTTGTCCTCGTCGGGGTAACCCTTCCACTTGACGAGGTATCGCTGACCTCGTTGTTCCAGGATTCTTTCGGGCTCGAATTCGTCTTCCCCCTGGGGTTCGAAGTGGAACGTCGTCTGCAGCGTGGCGTCTGGGTCTGCAGGTTCCAGGAGCGATATGTGGAACACTGAGTGTATCCTAGCGTCCTTGGGCAAGCGTAGCTTGTAGCTGGCCTTGCCTCTTTGTTCGTCGACCAAAAATGGTCCGGCCTTCACGTGGTCCAATTTCTTTGTACCTCGTCTGGTATTAAGATTCTGTGTGAGGAGATACACCTTATCCCCCTCCTTAAGCTGAGGTGCCGTTTTTGAGCCCTTGTGGCGTTGTCTGCTTAGAGTGGTTTGGGATCTGGTGATTGCTTGTCGCATGGCGTCGTGGACGTCCTTGAGATCGGCTGAAGACTTCAGTGCTCGATCTGTCTGAGGACCTGCCTTGGCCTCCATGAAGAGGTTGGGGTCTTTCCCGAAGTTGGCGTAGAACGGTGTGACGTTCGTGGTCTCGAAAGCGTTGTTGTTGATTGCGATTTGTGCCATTGGTAAAAGCGCTACCCAGTTGTCCTGCACGTAGTTGACGTAGTGTCGCAAGTATGCTTCGAGTGTTTGGTTACTTCGCTCAGTTTGTCCATCGGTTTGTGGGTGGAAAGCTGTGGACAGCTTGTGTTTGATTCCCATTGCTGCGACTAGCGTCTTCCAGTAGTTGGACGTGAAGAGCTTGTCTCTGTCTGTGATGAAGACAGTCGGTATCCCGTGGTAGCGCACAAGTCTGTCAAGCACCAAGCAACCTAATTGCTGGGCTGTGATAGTCTCGCTGCCAGGGATGAAGTGAGAGTACTTCGTCAATCGATCGACCATGACCAGTATCGAGTCGTGTTCGTGCTCCGTGACTGGGTCTGCTGACTTGGGTAGCTTGACTATGAAGTCCATTGTGACTTCGTCCCAAGGTTGTTGTGGTGGTTCTCGGAACTCCAAGTTGCCGTACTTGGCATGCCGAGAAGCCTTGTTTTTGTTGCAGTCGTCGCATCGTTTGATGTACTTTGAGACCTTGAGTCTCATCTCTGGGAACGCGAAGTTCCTTCGGATGTGTTCCGTGGTTCGTGAGACTCCAGGATGACCAACCGTTGGTCCGTCATGGTGGTCTCGGTTACTTCTCTGGTGGAACCTTGTACCTCCCGTGTTCCACCGGGAATTCCTCGCCTGAGTCTCGCAGTATCCTCAATGTGGCGTTGAAATCTTGTGCTTCAGCACTCAAGCTGCCGTCCTTGTTGAGTGTGAGGATCCATTGTGGTTTCGACTCATTCCCTTCCATGTAGTCGCTTCGTCTGCTCAGCGCGTCGGCGCGCCCATTGTCTTTACCAGGAGTGTATATGATGTCGAACTTGTATTGTCCGAGTAGTTCTGACCATCTGCATTGTCGTCTTGACAAGTCCTTGGTTGTAGTGAAGTATTGCAGGTTCTTGTGATCCGAGTAGATGGTGAGTCCGGTGGCTCCTTCACAGTATATTCTCCAATGGCGCAATGCTGCAACGATTGCTAGCAGTTCTTTGTCGTAGATTTCGTAGTTCTGTTCCGCGGGTGACATCTTCCTTGAGAAGTAGGCGATGGGGTGTCGGTTGCCGTTTTTCTCCTGTGTGAGGCAAGCCCCGATCGCGTAGTCGGAGGCGTCGGTTTTTTCTTCTCGGGGTCAAACATGGCCAGTATGGGTGCAGATGCACTTGCTTCTTTGAGTCTTTGAAAGGCTCTTTCCTGGTCCTTGTTCCAATCAAACCTGACGTCTTTCTTCGTGAGTGAGGTGAGTGGTATGGCGATCTTCGAGTAGTCTTGAATGAACTTCCTGTTGTAGTTGGCGAGTCCAAGGAATGCTTGGACGTCTCTGAGTGTTTGTGGACTTGGCCATTCCATGATAGATCTGATCTTCTCAGGATCCATGCGAATGCCGTTTACTCCTACAACGAATCCTAGGAAGTCGACTTCTTTCCTGAAGAACTTGCATTTCTCCGGTGCAGTCTTGAATCCTGCGTTGCCGAGTCGTTCGAGTACTTCTCCGACGTCCTTGGCATGTTGTTCGCGCGTGCCACTGGTGAATATAAGTACATCGTCCATGTAGGCAACAGCGGTGACGTCGAGTATGTCTCGCAAGGCGTCGTTGACGACCTCTTGACATTTGGCTGGTGCATTGGTAAGCCCTATAGGCATGACTAGGAACTCGAAGAGTCCGAAGCGTGTCCTAAAGGCTGTCTTCCATTCTTCTCCTGCTGCCATGCGGACACCATAAAAGGCATCTCGAAGGCATCTTCGAGTACCAAGTTGCTCCCGTGAGGTGGTTCTTCACTTCCTCGATATTTGGTAACGGGTACCGGTTCTTCTCGGTGACCGCGTTGAGTCGTCTGTAGTCGATAACCATCCGTAGTTTTCCTCCTTTCTTCGGAACGAACATTGCGGGTGAAGCGGCTGATGATTGCGACTTCCTGATCCATCCTTTGGCCAGTTTGTCGTCCAACCATTTGCGTTTCTCTTCCAGCTCCTTTCGGGATAGCGCGTAGAGTGGTCCCCATGGTGGATCTTTACCAGGCTGGAGTCTGATCACATGATCCCATGGTCGATGCTTAGGCAAGGCTGCGAGCCCTGTCTCTTCCTGAAAGAGGCGCTTCCACTTCGTGAATTCTTCAGCGATGTCGGGAGGTGCGTTGCTTCCTCCATTAGTTCTGACTTGTTGATCCAGCAGGACCTTGCTGGTATCTGTCGAACCCGAGCCGTCATTTGGCGTCGTTGTCGATTGACTGATCTCTCCGATCTGTCTTCTCTCATCCACCATCGAACGCTGCCGATGTGTAGGGTTGATGTCGATGACGCAATCGCATCTCGCAAACGTGAGTACTTGTTTCCTCCATTCGATATGGGGGTTGTGTCGTTCCAACCAAGGAGTGCCCAAAACGATATCATGTCTGGCCATAGGCACGACATCTAGGACAACCGTCTCGTGGTGCTGTGGGAGAACCAGTTGCAGCGGCATTGTTTCGCTGTCTACGTCGGGTAGGGACGAGCCATCCACGGCCGTCAATTCGTACCCGCCATCTTTCTTTCTTCGGGTCGCGATCCCGTGTTGTCTCACGAACTGGGCTGCGATAAACATTCCGCTGGCTGCATTGCGCCCCTTCACTACAGGGCTGCCCAGAATCCAGCAACATGGATGACTGCCTCGTTGGCGGCGCAAGAGATCACTGAGCGCTACGAGGCAATGAGGCATAATCACCCCTGTGAAGCTCACCCTGAGGAAGTGATCAACGTGCTGGACATGAAGGACATCCTGGGTCTCGCAAAGCCTCGCGCCTTGTCTCTTGAGCGCTTCCAGTGCCTTTCAGACTGGATCGCGGAGGGTACCTGGCCCGATAAGGAGGATGAAGGTTTAGAACGAGGAAAAGACGGGCGGAGCGTGCCATCAGACTGGCGGAGCGTGCCATCAGACGGGCGGTGGAAAAGAGCTGGCGTTCAATCTCCTTGGGTTCGCTGGTTCCTTATCCGGTCCCTATGTCGTTTGAATGAACGGAACCTGGCTCCGTTGCGTTAGCGGTGTTAAGGCATGGATCACTGCTGTTGGTTTGACACAGGAAGACGTATTGCAGATCCAACGACTTCCGGTGGAGCTGAAGAACCTCGGGTTGTAGCACCGGGCCATAGCTCCTGCCAGGTGCGGAATGCAAGCTCGTCGGGTCCAGGTGCCTTGTTTGCCTTGGAACGCATAGTCGCCGCTTCAACTTCTTCCCATGATGTCAGCCTGGGCGTTTCAATCCTCGTGGCTCGCTGAGCGGCGCCACTCGCTAAGGGGTGAGCTACGTTACGGTGCGGCTTACCCGTGCTGTGCGACCAAACATCGAAAACGAAAAACGAGACGTCGTTGGATTTACAGTTGTCTACGCATCGAGTGCGCATTCCCAAAGCCAGATAATGGTAGCTGTAGAGTGTGCTTGTGTACAGCTGGGTGATGTGATTTGCAGAGCTACGAATGAGCATTGCTCTAAAAGGAAACGGGTCGTTCAAATTGAATCTCTCCTTACGGCCTTTGGGGCCAGCCTGGAGTGGACCAAGTGATATGATTGCTGTTCGCTATCGGCCTTATATTGCTTCGCGCTGACAGTAAAAGGGTACGTAGTCGCCTGCCCAGTGGCAACTGTCGGAGATGTGTCCGTCGATACTGGGACACAGTCACCCCACTGCCGGCGTCGTTTTCGTTCTGGTAGATATTATCTTGGGCTGTACGCCGACCCAGCCGGAGAGAACTGGTAGTGAGGCCCGGCCTCCACGGGACTGCAGGTCTTGATGGGCCTGCGTCACAGCCCGTCCTCCTTCGGCGCTCCTCTCACAAACTTTCGTAAGGCCAGGGGGTGTGGCAAGTGCGCCGCACTTTTCTGCTTGCAAAGCCTTCCGGCATGTGCTTGGAGGCGCCTCGCGTCTAGATGATTGTCCACGCTCGGGTGCTCGTACTTCCACAGGCCACGGATCAATGTGTCGATACGCTCAAATGCGCCACAATGAATTTCCCCGACCTCGTTTGCGCACCTCGTCGATCTGTCAGGCCGCATTGAGAAGCACACGGAAGTGGAGCCAGAAAGCTCATCGACATCATCATGATGATGATGATGAATCAATCAGGCTGTGCACGGTATTCCATAACAGCCGTCCCTAATTGCTCTTTTAAGCTCTCTTTTTCGCTTTGCCAATGGGGTTACCGGTCACTGCTAACCCCAGCGGCTCTACAAAAGATACCAACCCGATACAGATGGACCCGACGTGGAGGCGGGCTAGGTCTATGCGTGTACTGTGCCGCTAGCACCAGGGCTGCCATTGTGACCTCGCCGTACGTGGGTGCTGCGGGCGGCTAACGGGACGTGCAGCAGCGGACTTACTTGAGCGAAGCGCCCATAAGTTCGACCCGTGTCGCTGTCGTAACATCTATCGCTTCATCAACGCAGACATCAAACGCGTGCTGGCCCACGCCGCCGCCAACGAGGCGTGCTGCACGGCGGTCATATGGGCATCCTCAGATTATTGATCGCACAATTGATCACTCCTATCTGGAGCAGCAGTCCCGAGAGGTGATTCACCAAGACCACGCGTGTCAGTCACAAGCTGCGCGTGTGGGAGCAGACAGACAGCGGCAACTGGTCATCGTCTGATGTTCCTGCCAACCTTACAGAGGTCTGCGAAGACTACGATTACGTCTTCTTCCATCTTGTCACACAGTACTGGACCGTCAATTTGCTCTTATACAACATGACGTCCCTACTGTTCCGCCTGTTGTCCCAGACTCGCACGATTAGCACCTCAACATCAGAACTCCCGCCAATCCCAAACCCATGGCCGTACGGGGCAAGTATTGCCAGTTACTGCCACCACTTCTTCCGCCCCGAAGCCGGACTATTCGGCGCCCAGCACGCTTCATGGCCAATGGGCGCTGCATTGCAGTACTATGCCGCGACTAGGCAGATCAATTCGATAAGTTGGACACAATACGAGTTATGCTCCGTCAAACGCAGTCGGCGAGGTTAATTGGCGCCTTTCTACTGCTGATCCCATGCCGGGAGTAGGTGACGAGGTAGGAGGTCCATTGTTTCAGAGGGTGTAGGAGCGGGCGAGCCATCTGCGGGCTTGGTGTGGTCCGGCCGCGGGGCCGCCGAAGGCGTTGTCGAGGGCGGTGATTCCCTCTTTCGTCTCCAGGTCCTGGGGTAGAGCAAAGGGATTTATGTCGTCACCCTCCGCCTCAAGCGCCGTCACATTTTTCTGTTCGCCCATGGCACTCCAGATCGACTGCGCCTCCTCTCCACTTCCATACGAGAGAGAATTAACGAGCGCCAGCGCCATGATCAAAATATCCCCGCACTCCTACACAGGCATATACTCGTCATTCCCATCCACATGGTCCGTCATTTTCGGGAAGTGGGTGCCCAGATCGTGCATGGTGTATAGGTTCGGATACTGCCCGCTCAGCATGTGCTCCAGCAGGGGCTCCAGCAGGTACGCCAGCCAACGGGGGTTGGTGTAAGGGAAGAAAGGGAAGGCGGGGAAGATGACGTCGACGGTCTGGGAGTTGCCGTTGCTGCTGATTTCTTTGAGGAAGAGGATGGGGTTTTGGGGCGTGTCGGAGAAGGAGGTGGCGCCCAGGACTTGGCGGGCGGAGAGAGCGGCGATGTCGAGGTAGTTTGTTGAGTTTTTGGAGGTTGAGGTCGTCGTGGGCGAGTCAGAGGCTGTAGTTTGTGGCTAGCGTGGAGGCGTGGGAGAAGTCGGTGTAGTGGTGGGTTATGAGGGCGGTGTCGGAGGGGAAGTAGGATTCCCAGAGCGGACGCATCCAGGTGAGGCCGCGGGCGGAGGCGAATTGGACGACGGGGTCTTGGATGTGGGCGAGGGTGAAGAGGACGCTGGCCTCGTTGACCGACGA
>JAVRRR010000025.1:0-70081 GCA_035927975.1 Rachicladosporium monterosium | reverse complement strand
ATCAACATGAGCGACAGCGACTTTGGCCTATTGTAACAAGAGTTTACGGCTACAACACCCACACCTCACATTGCTGGAGAGACTCGGGCAGCATAACTCTGTCACACCCATAGCTTGACTTGTTGTCGACGAATATAACGACCATGCCTTCCCACCTCAGGCTCCAGTCTCACATCGAGCCATTCGCAGCAAGGGCTACTTATCAGACCTCACCGACGTTCCCACCAGCAGTGAAGCAAAAGATGTCTCAACAGCAGACCTACGACGTCGCCTCGATAGCCAGGTCGAAGCTAGGCCGTGAGGCTAACCGTAAAGACCACGACCTAAGGTTGCTGGTCGGCCACGCCGTGCTTCTCGAAGCCCTAATGCTCACTCTCCCAGACGCCGAGGGGCAGCAGGATGCTTGGTTTACGCAGTTTGTCGAGGGCATACCCAAGACCCAGCGACCGAACTATATGCGTCTGGAAGTAACCATCCTAAAGCAAGAAGAGGAGGTACGCGACGACGACAGCAACGCTGGCTCCGCTTACGACGAAGATCCAGACGAGAACTACAAAAGTCCGGCACCCACGTTCGCGTCACCAGTAGTCCAAATAAAGTCGTCCGTTGTCGAGCTCGACGAGAGTTCTGACAGGGATGAGGAGATTGATGAGCAACACGCTCTCATGCGTGTGCCGAGCTGGAGGTGTTCGCCGCCAGAGCTCATGGACGACGGTACGGATGGTGAGAGCGACAACGGGTCAATGCCATCCTCGCCTGAAAGCCAGTCATTCGAGCTGTATGAGAAGCAACTAGCGATGACGAATATTTTGCGACCTAAATGCGCAATACGCTCTTGAATCCCACATCGTACAACAAGCACAATTACCGCAGCAACCACCCATCGCTGATCTTCTAAGCTTGCTATCTTCAATCTTGTCGTCGTCTGAGCGTTTTAGCGAACGAGCAATGCTTCAGAGCACATGATTATGGCCTATGGACATGGGCACCGAGCATCAGACGCGTCTCATCTCACAGCCATTTTTCAGCTCCAATGCTTCTTCTCTTCTCATGGTCAGGAGTAACATAGGGCATTGAAGAGAGACTCCGCGTGAAACCCTGCCGTCACTCCGGCCATCTCCATTTAGGTCTGTGATAGCTGCTTCGAGAGACGTTGAAGAGTGCGTGAGCATGTCACCTGGAAGATCGAGCGGCATCTCGATAACGCAGAAGTGGAGACTCAGCCGTACAGGCCTAAGGTACAACAATCACGATCAGTCAACGTGGGTATATGCTCAGGAGCAGTAGACGCGCCTTGAGGGGGAAAAGGAGCAGAGTTTGTCGTGTTGACTATGAGACTTCAATCCATGCTGTCGTCGCCTAGCTTGCGCCCTGCTCGTGTCAACATGCCGGTGGAAGTGATTGGCTGGAAAGCTCCCCGGTTGTAGCTGTCAACAACCATCGTGACTAAGCGAGCCCTCGTGCTGTGTGTTGACGAGTACAACTCGCACCTGTGTGAATGCTACCAGGTTGAGCGTTATGAATTGTCTTGGCATTGCAAGCCTTCCATTTTAACAAGGCACGACTAGGTGGACGCGCCTTGTGTAACAACGGGGGCTCGCCCCGTGCTTGGATATATTCAACAGAGACACCATGTCTATTCCTTCGTGACTCGGCGGCTTACATCGAACAGGATGCCGTTGCCTTCGATTGCGCGCCGTGCGACCGTACGTTCAACAGCGAACAAGCGCTGCAGCAACATCTCGGGGATTCGCCCGCCCACGCCCCGTCGTTCGACTACGACCCGTGTGATCGGGCGTTCGACAGCGGATAGGCGCTCCAGCAACAATTCGGGGACTTGCCAGCCCACGTTGCGGCAAGATCGCGGTCTCTGCAGCCTGCGCTACATAAGCTGTGTCACAGCTGCTCCTGGCAGACGGCCTGACCGTGGCATCTATCCGACATACATGGAGGTTGCATTGAGTCCTACGATACCAATATTAAGGGCCGCTCCACCTGTAACACCAGAGCATCAGGTAAATTGACAGCCATCATAATTCGACTGGATCGTGCTGAGCTGTACAGCGCAGTGGTTTGGCATCAACGCTGCCAGAGCCTGCGATTATCTCTGCTCGCCCACTTTGGACAACACGTACGCGGAGAGGGTCGCATATCGGCGGAGAAGAACGGCAAACGACCGTCTTGGCATTGAGTGATGCGTTCGACGGCTTGCACGGCATGAGATTTGTATGACAATTAGGAACCCTTATGATGACGTAGTGAGTGTGGTGTACCTGATGGTCTCACAATGGATCACGACTGTTCCCAGAAGATGCTACTGTTGTTGGATCTCTACACATAGCACTCTGGGAACTGTACGGCCTGTTTCAAACGAAGCTTCACAATGGATGGGAAGGATGTCGATAGCCAGGACTCGCAGCGCGTCGCCGCTTGGCGCGTTGCACTGAAAAACTTCAGTTCACAGGTGAGTTGTCACACGAGCGATCATAACAAATAGAGACTTACTCTGCGTAGTGGTTCTTAATACCGCAAGGAACTGGTATCCTAGCTGTGATACTGCACAGTAAGCTGCCCGATCGGGGACAATGAACGGTTTCTAACCGATAACACAGACCTTCACTACGAATTCCATGGCCTCGATCATATCTCCCAGATCTTCTGGGTCATCACGATCGCGACGCTGGCATCCCTCCTGGTCATATATCTTCTCCGTGTCGTCTTCTTCCCGCGCCATGTCGCTCATGAGATCTCCCAAAACAGCATGGAAACGGCTTGCTTGTCGAGCATCGGCATCGCATTCACCACCATTTACATCATGATTGTGCTCAATCTCTTACCATGGGGTCGAGGCTGGGGCATGGCGGCCTACGTAATGTACTGGGTAAACGTTGTCATGGCTGCAACAGCCTGCATCGGCATCCCGTATGTCTTCACGAAGCTTGAAAGGCCCGGCATCGACGAGATTAGTCCGACTGTGTTCCTGCCGCTCATAGCTGCTCTCACGCTTGCTGCTGGTGGCGGTGTGGCGTGCCAGTACGGTCAGCTGGGCGCGAACCTACAGGTGCCGGTTATCATCTTATCGTACCTCTTCATCGGCATGGCTTTGCCGCTATCGGTCGCTTTCGACGGCATGTTTCTGGTCCGACTCTTCGACAAGGCCGTCCCGAGGCAGCAGAAGGTGTACCAGCTCATGATTGTCTGCGGGCCGCCGGGACAAGCAAGCTTCGCCCTGCAAATGCTTGGCACCTGCGTGAAGAGCGGGGCCTTCGCGACTTACGACACCTCTTCCTTCATAGGTCCCTCAAGCGCATCGGCCATCGGAACTACTAGTCAAGTCCTAGGACTTGTGTACTGGGGCTACGCGACGTTTTGGTGGGCGTTTGCGAGCATCGCCGTCCTTCACGATACCATTTCGTCGCCTAAGACGGTCTTGAGATGGGACCAAAGCTTGACGGCTTGAAGTCTTGTGTTCCCGTGGGGTGTATACACCAACGCTGCAGTCCAGCTTGGCGTGACACTCAACAGCCGAGCGTTCTGGGTCTGGCAAACAGTACTAGCGTTGCTATTGGTTATCATTTGGCTGGGTAATGCATTCGCCACCATTGTCGGGTTAGGGACTGGCGCTGTAATCGGACTGAACAAAGGCTGGGCTGGTCACTATCATACTAGCAATGCGGAAGAGGAGAAGCAGCAGCAGCAATACCGAGATCAAGACGGACAACGCGAGAGCGATGGATGGCAGCAAGAGAACGGCATAGCCGAGCGAATAGCTACGTCAGGCAGAGGTGAAGCAGGCGTCCTCAGGATGTAGTATCCATGTGTTCATAGTGATAACGGAAATACAGAGCTCTTTGCCGCTCCGGTAGCGCATCGGGTTCTGGTCTCTTGTAGCGGTTCTCTGGATGGTAACTTGCGAGAGCGCGTCTGAGTACCGCCAGGCGCTGGTGTTGACATGATCGCCATCTTCAAGCTTCACCGCCTCCCGCTCCTCGAAAGGTGCGCCACCTCGCACGCTCTATGAATTAAGCTACCAGCCGGTCCGCTGGTTCAATCTCTTGCCGATTTACACGAGCATGACTGGATCAATGGTCGCGTCTGTACGCGGGCTACTGGCACAAACTACCGCAGACGAACATGCTTGCCAATTCGCTCACCGAACGGTATGCGTCTGACCTGGGAGAGCGAAGTAGTGGTTCTGCAGGAGTAAGCTGTCGGCTCGGAAAATGTTCGTTTTGCTTTTTCTTCGAAGTCCGTAGGACCGTAGGAATCTTTTGGAAACGGGTCGCCTCGATACAGACATAGATGACGAGAGACAGAGACGCATAGTGCGATTGACGAGTGCACCTTGCTCGAACGAAGATGAAGCTTGTCCCATCCGCCAATGTCCAGCGTTTGGCGCTGGAAGCAGGTCGTCCGCTCGACAGCAGGGTCTGCCCATTGTGTCTCGACTTGGCTGGAGATGCTGGGCCGTGACGTGGCTGATCCTGCACGTCCAATCTGTCACGTTGTGTAGGCATTCTTAGCAATCGATTTAGAGGCCTGGAGGTAACATCGCCAAACTCCGTCCTTCCTATCACACACCCACCTACTCAACTGCCCTGTCTAGCCATTCTCCGGATGACCGCCTACTACGTCAAGTGGACGCCAGAGGACTCCAGAGCGCTGCGAGCACGCAATCGCCGACTCCGTGATTCGCTGCACATTAATCCCATTCGGTCTGATGCTCTTTATATGGATCTGCGACTGCATGCATAGCAGCGGGGCCCAAGACGTAATCCGAGCCGCCGTGGCCGAAGACCATATTGTCAATGACCGCTGGCGAGCCACCGTGCAACTCCTTCGTACGCCCGAGCTGCCTGTGCCACGTGAGCAGGTTTGATCACAGATTGTAGGCGTCAGCGTAAAGACTCCATAGCTGTGGCCTGTACTCTCACGTCTTAACAATCATCGGCACTCAAGTGCGGAGGTTCAGCCGAGAAGTTCTCATCGCGCGTCATCACGGTGTGGCCTCAGTGGTATACGTGTGTATTGCTCTCGGCATCTTCCGACAACCCAAGGCGAACCTAGAACGTATGGCACGGTTGCTCGGATGGTGCAGGTTGACGACGAATACTTGCTGTATATCATCGTTTGTCTGATATAACGATATCCTGCAGACCTCTATGGACCCTCCGCCAATACGTTTCGTCTCGAAATATTGTCCACGGAGACGTACTCATGATTCCTCGTTGGCAAGTGGGAAGTGGCTGCGTTACCAGTTCTTTACAAACAGAACCGGTGCGGGTGATGACATAGCAGGTCTCCGCAGACTTCACTGGGGAGTAGGAGGGCGATTGGGATATACAGGAACGTGGACAGCGTCTTCGGCAAATGCCGTACTCTGTAGTGTTACAGCCGGCATTACTATTTTGTGTCCTATCTCTTCTGAGGCTATTATGGAAAGATATAGCGAGATAGCTTTTGATATCTCTGATAAGTATGACTCGCTCTAGTCATCTTGAAAAGACCTACTGATATTAGATGATGTCTTGATGGCTAGCGCCGTGTTGCATGGCAAAACGTGGGGGACGGTGAAACGGTGCCGGCAGAGCGCGGGCACTTGTATCCTCCTAGCGGCAGTTCGGCACACATAGGAGGTTCGGGGTCGATATGCAATGCAACGCGCCTCGGAGCCAACAGAATTCGCCGCCGTCGGCTCATCGTGATGGCGTTTGCGAAGCATATGACCAATGCATTTGTACAGCAGCGTAGTACGCAGCGGCACAGAATCATCTCTATTATTTGGCAGTGCATCGAACTCGTCGAACACCGCATCTTCCCAGCCCCGATAACGCCCCATCCTCACCGCAATCCACCTTCTCATCAACGACGGCTCGTAACAGCAACGCACTCATCGGTCGCCACTGTTCACCTCGTATCGCACGTTTGTGTATTGAGAGAACTTCTTCCGGCCGATCGCGTTCAAGCTGCAGCTCAAAGACGAGGGTTGGAGCCTATCCAGCAGCGGCCGATCTTCAGATTCGGACCGAGTACAGACGGACCCCCCGATGAGCGATGAGGACTCTGCCACGCCTACGCGACTTAGAACCGCTTCGCATATGGATTGATAGCCGCGTCGCATATCCACGGTTACGCAATGACTCGCCCTTCGACTTCTAGCGCAACCAGTGGCCGCTGCTGAGTCGTGAGCGATGGCGTTGCTTCCCGCGTATGTCGCTCACGAAGCTCATTGGACTGGCGATAGCGAGCATAGTCATATTGGCATTGCTAGGAGGTGGAGGATACCGTCGGGTGCAGTGGCTCAAGAAGTCGCCGCAGGACGACAAATCGCTACCCTTCTACTGGATGCATTACCACAGGCTGAACGGGTACTACAATGGGGTGCGGGCACTCGTGAAGCCGCAAGAATATGATGCCGAGAACAGGTAGTACCAGTCAGTACCGCCTACAGTGGCGGGAGGGGAGCGGCAGAAGACGGAGAAGGTGAGGTTGCCAAGCCAGCCGCCGTATGAACTGGAGGTGTACAATCCATATCCGTGTTCGCACCGTACGCCGTCTTTGTATTGTGACCACGCTTTCAACAAACTCTCTAGATTGTGCGCATAGCACTGCAGCTTGCTAAACTCGTTCGTACTTTCTTCGGGGTCGCAGCCACGTTCGCTCGGGCTAAGATTCTGCAGCGACACTGCGCGTGCTTTTCAAGTAGACGTGGATCAAATTCCCATCCTCTGCCACGCCCAGGGCCTATTCGACATGTTCGGCGTCATGGAGAATGTCAATGACATCAGGTTGACGGCAAAAAAAATCATCAACAACGTTCGCCCTGTAAGCCGTCGGTCCTGCTGCCCGACGCCGTCGGATAGGAAGTTGCGAGGGACGGTCCAGGCCGAGATAGCTTTAGGTCGACGAATTCTAAGCCATGGCGTCAAGTACGTAACCCCTAGCGGAGTCTGCATTTGTGCTTGGCAGATTTATAGCATCATCTCATATTCACAATCATAGCGCCGAAATGCGGCGTCGGAGACTCGTCACCGTCCCCTGCGCGAGCCTACGTGCTGAGTAGTTGACACAGATTTCTCTGCTACCACATCCGCGCCAAGGGTGGTCTCCCTGGATCCTGCCGTGGCTCTCGCTTCCTTTGGCGTATCGCCAATCCGTGTTACCTTCGGCAGTGATTTATCGGCCTCTAGCTTCGCGATCCGGCGTTTGTGATGGGAAACTTCTTTCTTCTTATTTTCCGTAGCAGCCTCCTTCTCGGGCTTTGTACGCTCTTGCTACCACAAGATCCTCAAAGCTCATCACTTCGCCCTTCCCAGGACTCTCGATGTGGTCGCGCATCGACCTTTGGCTTCGCTGTTAACCTTGAGCAAGGACTTGTTGTAGGGCGCTCATGGGGCAGTCGTTATGCACTCCGCTCTTCCACGTTCTGTCGGCAGCGTGCCTGGGGGCCACTTTCACTTCTGCCGCTGCAAGTGGCGTCTCCCGCCGCCCTAACAATCATGTCTATATCTTTGAACTGAGAGAGTTATAGCTGCTTAAGGTGAAGGGGTACAAATTCAACACCTCCGCTTTCCCCACTCGGGTACAGACTCTTCCCTTGCCACTGTACTATCCTCACAGGACTTTCACTGCATTGCAGTAGCGCGTGCAGGGATGGCTACGGCGCGGCCTCCGGTTTTCCCCAGTGTCACCGTGCTCCCCGGGCTCGCTGCGCCCCCAAGGCTGCGCATGTCTTGCTCCACTCTGCGGAAAGGGATCGCTATACCCAAGCAATTGCCCACCTGTGCGGCTCAGGTGTGACAGGCTATGGTGTTCGCTCACAGCCACTCAGATGATGAGAAGCAACGTTGATTCGCCAGCTCCTAATTCATCATCCTAGCAGCTATGAACAAAGTGTGAGTGTGGAGCACGTGGGTCATGCCCACAATGCCGACCGCCAGCCGCAGTACTTTCTCTTGACACGCCCGCCCGCTCCCTGGCCTGCTCCATTGATGTTTGCCCCATATCACATCAAGCTATCGAAATATCTACCCTGTCCGACGATTACTCCGACCTGCATGGCCTTAGTAAGCAACATTGAGCGTCGTCTTCACTGGTCAATGCCGTTTGGTACACCTGCCATCTCTCTGGATCAACGTATGGATAGGAGTCCGCAACACAACACTACCTACATCGCGCTTCAATGTTCGTTTACGACCGAAACAACAAATTCCCGTCTGGCGTTTATCCCTTAGTGAAGAAACGCCCGGTGTCGCGAGACGCTTGTGCGTTTACACTATGTCATGTCTTCCAATCGCGATATCAATTGACATGAAACATAACATGTTTGTCTTCCAACTGCTTGCGCACCGCCTCTTTCAATAGCCCGATCAGCCCGTGCGACTGACCGAGCTCCGTAAGCTCGAGCTGCAGCCAATGCACAGTGGTTTGAATACATGCTCCACTGATATCTCTCCTAGATAGCCTTTGCTGGAACTGACCGACTCGGACAGAGAGTTGAATCAGCTCCTTCGCTTCTGTATATGTGAAACGCCGAGATCGACAAGTCAAAATTGTATGTTGGAGGTCGGCGATCGTTGTGAGTTGTTCGAGGATCAGTATCCGTATCTCGCATGCAATTATATGAAGAGATAGTTTTCTCCATATTGTCCGCCGGAAACCATTAGGGGGCCGGCTGTTGGGGATGCTTCGGGAACAAGATGTTGACGTTGCACTGAATGCAGAACGTCGCAAGTCTGACGTGCGTTGCTGACCAGCGGCGAAGTCCGGATGGAGTTGCTGTACCATGGGAGGAAATTTCCGTATTTCTAAATCCATTACATAGATCTGGTGTCGTCGTTCAAATCGTAGGCGCAGACCTTCCCAGATTTGGGGGAGCCAGTCAAGTTGGGACTATGACTTATGCCCTTCTTTCTCGACAGGATACTTGTCCAGAGCCTCAAACCACAAGATTAGACTGCCAATCAGAAAAGCAATCGATGCCCATATGAGCGTCAGATCACTTTGATATTGGCATCCACTCAGTTCGCAATATCCCAGAGCAGCAGCCAGAGTCCAACCAATCGAACCTATCATATTCCACACGCCAACCCACCACCCGAGCACATGAGGTGCAGGTGTATACCAATTCGGCTGGGTCTCAAGCATGTACAGTGCAGATGACACGATGAAGAGACCACCTCCAACGAGGTATGTCATCCAGTACAAGCCCCGTAGAACGCCCTGACTAAGAGCACTGTAGACGCCAGGTAGAGCGAGTATAGTGTTGATGTAGAAGACAGTTGCTCCGACGAACTCCGCAAGGGAACCCAAGAAGCCGATCTCGCGCAAGTAGTGAGTTCGTAGCTCATGCCAGGTCGGCCACCATTCCCACCGTCGCTGCGAGCCTTCCGAGCCTAGAGCGCCTCTCGAAAATCCTCGATTGCCGCAGTGATGGTGACCACAAGCATTCTTCTCCGACTTGTATCGTACACTCGCTTTGCCGGACCTTTCGTGCTCGGAAACGACATGCTCGAGCTCCCATCCAAAGCATCCAGTCTGATTCTCATTCGTAGCTTCAATGACCAGAAAACAAGCTCCAATCTCAAACAGTGTTCCACCAATGAACGAGGTGATGCCTCCCGCCGTAGCGCTTTCATGGGGGAAGTCTGTGCTTGGAGCTGCTAGGGGAAGCCAGTAGAAGAAACCGCAGACGATAAAGACGGCGGAGCCGACTGAGAAAAAGAAGGCGACGAGGAAAGAGACGTCCCACCAGGGGAAGGTGGCGAACATGCGCCCGATGCCTTTGGCGACGGCTCGGGAGGATGACGTTGGTGCTGGGAGGCCTTGGGCGGCGTGGTCGGTTGGAACGACTAGGTTGTGCCTACCTAGGAGAGCTGTCAGTGCTGCTGTGGAGGTTTGGAAGGGTAATCCAATTGCCTTTGCGATTGTCTCGAGAGCGCCATTGGAATTGAGCTTTGTTGGGAACGTCGGCTCCAGGGTGATCTGATAATCCGGAGGCTGAGCCCTTTACATCGCTAGCCTTTGGTGTGTGCTCAAAGCGTGCTCTTGTCGGATTGAAGAGCGATGATGGTCCAGCCACAAGTTCTTCTTTCAGCAGTACATCACGTCGATCCGAGAAGGGTGGTGGTCGGGAGGAAGGGAAGGCGTTGTTCATCTTCATTTCGCAATGCGCCATTAGCCAGGTCCGTTTCGTGGCACACTTTGATATTGCGGGATCGTATTCTGAGAGGAAACTGATTTGGTCAACAAGGAGACTAGAAGTTGGCATGGTACAATGCACCAGCTGGTTGAATCAGCTCTACGTCACCGGCCACGGATAGCCCCGCGAGTGTGGATTTGAGGGACGACGACTGTTCGTAAAGGATTTGCAGGACATCACCTCCATGGCGGTCACGTCGACTCAAGTGTACATACGTCGCGATCTAGAGATCGACGTTGGCGGGACCATTAGCCGTGCCATTTCGTGATTCGCGGCCGTCGCGTGTTCAGTGAGAGTGGCATTCAAATAAGGGGCGCACCGCTTCATTGTCTCAGTGGCACTTACAGGTAAACAGGGGACATGTTGAAGTCCTTATTGGCGGTACCTATAGTGTATTGCCTGGTTGTATTATAAGAAAATTATCTAATAAACATTAACTATGTGTATCGCGCGCGCCAAGCTGTCGCACTCACCATGAGACAACAGCTCAGCAATCCTTGCCTCATCCGCCTTGCGGATCGGAGAAGGTACGAGCGGGCTCTTGCAGGAGCGCGTGCTTCAGGCGATTTGTTGAGCAGGCGAAAATTGACCCGGGAGGAAGGCAGGAGCGCACGATGGAGGGTTTCGCGGACGAGGACCCCAGTGCGCCGGCCGGCGCAAGCATCAGACGACCTCATCGCAGCGGACAATAAAGAGACGGAGGCGAATTAGGACGAGCATGCGGACACGATCATGGCCGACTCCGACATCTGGCAGCGATCCCTCGCAGACTCCGCCACCCAACCCATCTCCGACAACCGCCTCCATGCTCCCGACGCCCCTCCCCCGAAGCCGGCGACGACGTGCCCGAAGGTGAGGAGATGGGCGACACCAGACGGCACGCCCACCGACCTCGCCGCTCCCACCGACGCCGCCCTCGCGCCAGCCAATACCAGGCCCGCAGTCGAGCAATCCGCGCGATCGCACCTCATCGAGCAGCACCACGCTATCATCCTTTTCTCCTACAGAGCCTGGTTCGACATGCACGACGTCCACAATATCGGAGCGGAAAGCATCGCCCGAGTTCTTCAATAACCGAAACAGTGTCACAGTCTGCTTTTCGCTTTTCGCACGCTCCTCGTTGGGATGAAACAGCCTGCTCAAAGTCACGGCCGCATAGATGAGAGCGAGTGGTCTCCGTGCATGCGCCGTCGATTCCGTCCCCAGGTCCTCAAACACCTCATCAGCTATGCGATGGAGGTCGGCGTGGGTCAAGGACTGCATGTTTCAGGTAGCCTCATTGACAACGATATTGATGGCCTTGTTGACGCTCTCACGAGACGGCAAAAGAGCGAACGTCTCCCACGATGTCAACGGATCCGAGTCTGGAGGCGCCACCTCGAAGCTGGCGGATAAGTACTTGTGGAGGTACATGCCTACACAGCTTGTGTAATCGCCGCAGAAGGCTTGGGCCGCCATAGGCTCGTGGGTCCTATGCCACATCAACAGGCTCTGAAGAAAGATCTCACCGCGTGCGACTCGGAATGTGTGTGCTGTGCGCGCTTTACGTGCTAGGGGCTGTGGACGCGGCTCTACTAGTAGCGTCGTCAGTCAATGTCCTGATTGGTACGTAGATTGGTACGTAGAGAAGAGGGATGTAGTCTGGCTGCTGCATCTCTTCCGGCGGCGGAATGGAAGTACTGCTTTAGTTCGGGAATTCTGAAGTCAACGCTGGCACAGGCAGCAAGCTCCGAGTCGTTGTCTCGGATTGGCAATCGACCACGATGTTACCATTCTAGAACGTTCAGGAAGATTAAGTCGTGTTCAACGACTGTGCTCATGAAGACTCTCAGCTAGCTAGTCTACTGTTCTGCCAGGGAGTCTTCAACATATCAGCGGTCTGCAATAAATCTGAAGAGTCACATTACCATCCAGATAGTCTATAATTCCCATGGTTTGCGATGTACGTCCTGCCGTCTGTTGCTACACTATCGGTAACCCTCGTACTCGTACCAGTATCCCTAGGTGTGTCAAAGATTTGGTCCAAGACCCGTCTGATAATCAAGGCATGGTCGAAGGTACCGTGCCGATCCACATGTGTTGCTTGCTCGATTCCGTGCAATAGCTCGACACGTTTCAGCTCTGCTTCCGCTCTCCACTGTAGCTCTGAAGCCTCGCAATAGCAAATGACCTTCATGAGTGCCGATACTTCAGCGTCTCGTCGCGAAAGGCGTGTCTGCACCCGGTCTATGTATTCCTCTTCGTAATCTTCTCCCAACGCATTAGCCAGGCAAAGTCTATCGAGCCCGATAAGTTCCTTCTGTCTCTTCAACATCTCTCCGGCCGCATTCAATAATGTGCTGCCTTTGCTGTCAATGCCAGTGATGTTTGCTCCTGCTTCGATCAAGCGGAGACCAATACTACCGAACCCAGCGTTGATTGCTTTCTGTAGCGCAGTGTCACCATATCGATCTTTGGCAGTCAATGATACCCCGTAATCCAGAAGAGTAGCCACTACCTCGCCATGACCCTCCTCGCACGTTGCTATCAGTGAAGATTCTTGGCTTTCAATGAGCGTCAAAGGGTCACTATTGCGATTTAACATCCCCTGGAGATTCGCAACATCATTGGTAACGCAGAACGAGTCCAGCAGCTGCTTTTCCCTAGATGATTGGAGGCTCAATGAAGAGAATCTGAGCGCCAAGCTGTTGTTGCCTCCATAATCATTGCAAGCCACCTGAGACCTCGCGTGTCTGTGTGAACTATCCACAGTATTACCAGGCGCTATAACAACAGAGCTGTCCCTTTTGTCTTGCCGTTCTTTACCTTCCTCCTTGTCTTCCTCCTCAGCGTCCTCCTCTTCGTCATCCTCCGCGGCTTCCTCCTCGTGTTCCTCCTCATCTTTCTCTTCCTCTTCCTCCTCATCTTTCTCTTCATCTTCCTCCTCGTCTCCGGACGTGGCAACCTCTATATCGTCCTCTACATCATGTCCTGGACTGCGTAGACCCCACCCAATGGTCTTCCACTGACATGCATGCCTATCCAGCATAAACCAGTAACCTTGAGCTATAGCTCCATCTTCGTACGGAAACAGGATCCGGTACTGCCTCCAAGTGCCTTTACCGGTATCATCATAAACTGGACCGCAATGCGCAACCCTTGTATTTCGAACACCCTCTATCGGCGCTGTGTACCCATGGTAGTGTGCACCCTTGGCGCAATCGTAAGGACACTTGATGATAACGCCACTAGAGGTCCAGCTTTTTACAATAGCAGAAGGGAGGTCCATTGATCCATGTACTATGATTCAGTTCTGTACCACGAACACGTAGACGTGCAGAGTTCTGCGGTCGCACGCTACAAAGGAAAGTGGCTAAGCTCAATTTAGCCTAGCAAATTCTATCTGACTTCTTATTTATGTCAGTAACCATTGTATAACAAATCTTAATTGCGGAGGAAGAAGCCTATTTCGCATGTTACTGTAGCTACCAGGGTATTGTGAGCTCAGATGCAAAGCGTCAATCGTAGATCTAAGCCTCTCGTACAATGTAGATCCCCTTTGTTTCAAGGTTACAAAAGACAGATAAGACAATACTGCTTAGATAACGATAGTAGTATAATCTACAGTTGACGCCTATTGTCTTTGAGTATAGCGGAAATACAACGCACTTCTGGACGCTCGCCACAGAGCTAGCTTCGGTTATGAAGACGATGGAGACGGAGTTTCCGGGGATCTTACTGCGTGTGACTCCGAATGCGGAAACTGTGAAAGTATGGCTATTGAAACAGCCCGCTCTATGGATGGAGGCACATTACTTAAAACCATTTGTTTAGCGAAAAATCCTAGAGCGGCCGTATGGCTCCAGCGCGAGGAAAAAGGGCCGATTGTGACTCATTGAGACTCGGACGCTGCTAGATCTGGTGATCGGCAGAGTTCCTCAAGATCGGCAAAGTTCCGCTCTCCGACACCCATCCTCATCGTCTACGTTTGTCTAATCCTTTTCGATTCTTATGTCTCCCTCTACCAGTATCCAGATTTACTCGTCATTGCAGATACTAGCACCTGAAATATGTCATCAAAATTGACGCCACCATCACTGCCGCCTGGTATTGCTGGCTTTTCACCAGTAGCTGGAACTGTGTTCCGTGGACCGCCGCCGTCTTTATTGCCGACGTCAACTTCCTCCTCTACCCAGCACGCAGAGTTCGTTCTCAGCTTTGGCGGACCGTTGCATCCGGAGCTGAACGCCACCCACACTCATGAGGCGTCCCCGCTAATACCACCGATGTCCTACCAGTATTCCTGGACGATGGCATGAAAGCTGAAGATATGGGACGGGAAGGGATACTTGAGGGATAGCGGGAGCGACCAGGCACTCGTCCTGGAATAAAGAATTGTGACGTGAGTATTCATCTCCCCCCGTTATCACGCTAAGCCTGACGCGGCGGCGCCAGGCCGGATCGGGGTCTGCCTTGTCTGCGTTGTACGCACAACAACCTCTAACACGACGTCACAAGCCGGGCCGTAACGACGGCACGCTGCACAGGCCAAGTTTTGCCCGCACGAAGCGGGGCAAAACTTGCCCAGTGCATAGAGATCTCCAGGATGACGGGCGCGACACGCCGATAAGTTCTCAATGAGTTCCGTACCACAGTCTTCAGCAGACCAGATCAGAGAGCTTCAGATCGAGCACCACGCATTCGCACCACACAAAACAAGAAACGCACAATTTTCCGGCTGCCCCTGCGACTCTGTCACCACCTCGCGCCCTGTCGACCTGCGAGCACCGCCTGCTGCCAGCACCTCGCACACACTTGCTTTGCGCAATAGCCTTGCGCGCTTCAAACTCTAAGACTGGCACACCATTCACGCGAGGTTCCTTCGCAGAGCAGCGCATAGCCGCTTACTATGGATAAAGCCAATGATTTGGATACGGAGCTGAAGCTCCGCCTGATGGACAAAGCTGATTTATACCGTGTTCGCCTGCTTCGACTCAAGTCAGCAGAAGCAGAGCAAGAGCTCAGCAAGATTTCGCAAAAACCCGCGCAGGAGGAGCAGGCTGTGCGAAATTGCGCCTACGTCGGTCTGGAATGCTTCCAACTGCTATCAGCTCCCCTGCATACAAGGAGCTTACTATGCTGCAGGAGACTGGGTAAGGAGTAGACGCTCGACTTAGTTGGTGCCTAAGGCACTATCAAAGCCACTCCTTCGTTTCTTTTTGTGCCTGCCTGCCCATATTTACATATGTGGACGACTGCACCAACATGTTCACCATATTGAGCGACTTGGACAACTCGAGGCGGCTGTCTGACGGATTTATCGTGGCTGTGAAGATCATTGGTGATGGCAGAATCCGCCCGTCTAGATATTCCTTGCATGATCAGCTTTCGCCCCCTGATCAGCAGTCGAGGGAGATCAACACCATGCTGCACTTGAGTCATCCCAATATCACTCGGCTGCTTGACTACGCAGTCTACGACGCGGAACCTTTTGCAACGCTCCTAGCCCTTGAGTTCGCACCTTACGGATCACTCCGAGACGTCTTCCAGGCGCCTCCTGGTGAGCAGATGTGTAAGACCGTCACCGAACAAGTTCTTGAAGGGCTTCGGTATCTACACCGGTTCAACATCATGCACCGGGATATCAACCCAAGCAACATTCTGGTGTTCGACTATGATGTGCTCAACTTCCATTGCAAGATTGCGACCATCTGCAGACCACTCGGAAAAGTGATTTCTGAACAGCAATAACACTGCCTATACCTGACGAGGGGTCCGTCCTACAGACGATCGTCGACGCGGATGAGATGGTGAGCGGCGAGAAAATTTGTGGCAGGAGAAGGCCTTTACATCATCTGCACCATATTCGAAGGTTAGAAGAAGATTTGACCGTGGCATGCCACACGAAGGCAGGAGCATCCGCCTGAGCAACGAAATCGATCAGTGTACTGCGAGAAAACGGCATCAACGCCAAGGCACACCCAGACGTATGTACCGACAACGGGATGGTTGGTCATAGTTGCCGACTATCCCCAAGGATTCAGCGTGAGCCAAGGACCCAAGATTATCCACCGATACCTTCCGTGCGCCATCGGAGGGAGGGCAACCGATGACTTGTTCGAATTATTCGCGATCATCTACCCAGCAAGCCGCGATGCCGGAATCCATTGCCAACAGCTGATAGTCTGCGACGGCAAAGGTTATAAGCGAGGTTCTATCGGATAAAGAATTAGTAGGCTGAGGACTTTTGAGGGTAGCGTTAACAGACGAAAATTAACGAGACTCAGCAGAAGAACGTAGGTGAGCAGCTGAAGCAGGCCGAGCAACGACTTAAGGCGTTAGTATTGTAGTAGAAGCGTAATAAGCGCCGACACAGCCGAGAGAAAGAAGATCGCTGCCGCCGCCGAGAGTCTTCGGGAACACTAGAGTAATGAAGAGTCAACAGACAACCATTACTGCTCTATAGTCTCTACCGATGGGTTTAAGGTGTCCTTCACGAATTCAGTAGTAAAACAACTAGCCAGCCAGCCGACTCGTATCATTTGCAAATCTAACCACCATGAATAACAGTAAAAATATAACACTATACTACACATCCGTCGTTACACCTTCATACAATTCTCGTGTTAATCGCGCTGCTGGATTTGGAAAGCTGTACCTTATAATAAAAGACGCTATCTTGACACATTCCGTCCGACTGCACGCAGTGACGAACCCTTCTATAACAGCGTTAGCTAGGAACTCGGGTTAGAGGTCCTACAACAGAGAAGGATGTAGGCGTCGCTTACCTGAACCGGATGCGCAAGCAACCAGACCGTGGTAGCCCTCGTTACCGCACTATTGATAATTCGCGACACAATTAGATGTGGAAGGCGAAGTCGTTGGTTTGGTAGACGTGGTAGGCTTAGCGATAAAATGCAAAGTCGTTGGTTTGGTCGAGGTGGTAGCCTTCGCGATTGAAGTCACGGTCTTTAGGGTTGTAGCAGATTTGGCCGGTGCAGCAACCGTAGCTACATCACCTGTATCGGCGCTGCACGAGAAGACGGAAGGACCTAAAAGCATATCAACAACAAAGTTTTGAGAATTCGATTGGTCTTTCCCAAACTGTAAACGGAGATGCATACCGGGGATTGTGTAGCTATTCGGGTAGGGCTGGCCCTGGTCGTTGTAAATGTTGACCAGGATTCCCTTGTCGGTTGCCTAAACAATAAACCTGATTAGCAGATAGAGTCATACTTTCATACATGAGCATGAGGCAGGCAGCCTTACCGAATATATTCCAAGGATCTCGTAAGATGTCGGCGTTTGCGGCGATGCCGCACCAGTGACACGGATCTGAGCGCACTCCATCTGTGGGCTGTGTAAGTCGCCACCGAACGCGACACAACAACTAGGGATTCTTACATAGAACTGAGCTTCTGAGGCCTGGCTAGCGGAATGTAGCGCGATGACCTCGAAGCGCAGGAGATAGTCTCCAGACGCTAGACAAGCTGGGATCTCGACGGTTTGTATGTCGCCATCGGATATCTATACGTCTCGTTAGTTGTTGGCTCTATCCATCATATTGGGGAAACAAAGGTTTACCAGCTTGTCCATGGCCCATTGTGCTGTCAAGCGTCAACACCATGCAGTATTGTATAAAGGCTTCCAAAACGACCAAACTTACTCGACGAAATCAATCCTGCTTCGGCAATCTTGAACCATCCGTCGCCGGGACCTGCGGATGGGTTCTGGGTTGCATCGGCGACTTTCTTCATATACGCCATGACTGGACCATTCAAGCGTCCAGCTTGTCTAGGGAGGCCTTCAGTACGCTTACGAACAGACCGCAGCATCATTAGCTAAGTCCTGGACACTGATCCGTGCTGTTTGCACCGAACCACTGTTTCTCTGATGACGGTATGATATGAGAACGCTGCATTTTCAGAGAGTGGCGCGTGAGGCGACGTTCTTGTAGCCCCAGGTCATGTTTGAGATCCCGCTTGACTCGCTCTTCCTGTTTGCCGCCAACGCTCGGGAAAATATCCGTGGGAAAAGGCCCAAGTGCGAAAGTTGGGCACGATAGAACAACGTTGCTCGCTTTGCCGAGTGGTTGCAGATGGATCGTCGTTCACAGGGACATGAAAGAAGTATATGGCGGCATCGATGCGGCCATTCTCGACCTCTTGGATCTCTTCCCTCCCGTGCAGATCTCTTGGAAGCCAGCCATCGATTCAGTTGTGGCTCACTATCGCGCATACTGTGTGCATTGTGTCGTAATCAAGACCTCCACAGTTGAGGCTATCGCAGGCGGGCAGAGTAAGCAGGGTAGTGCCAGAGTCGCCGTAGCCAGGACGCTTCACAACCACGCGAGTAGACCGCAGCGGGATTGGAAGGGAATTGGTCGGATGGCGCGGCTTCGTGTAGTGCTCACGTACGGCAAAGTCAGTACCCGTCGAATGTGTCGCCATTGGGACGATCAAGTTCTGCCCAACCATTCATCTCATTCAGTATGCCCGCCAAAAGCAGTAATCCTGACTTTCATCGACGTCTGATCCTCCATGAAGATTGTGAGGGGATGGTGTTATATGCGCGACTTGTGACAAAGGCATGCAGGTGACGTCTCCCAACAGATCACTCTGAAATACTCAGCTTACCTGGCATGCTTTGCCGTTGGCTCTGCTCAAAGATAAATAAATTCTGCGCGCAAAGACTAAGTGTCGTATTGAAATGTCAAGACTAAATGCTAATTTGACTCGTTGCTGCTCGACGTGCCTATCCTCGACGGCTTGGAGTCCAGGATCAAGAACCTGGCACCAGGGTATAGAGACCAGCTGGACGGTCTTGCATTGCGCGTCAATGCCTGAGACAAAGAATGAGCTTCTCTGCACTTGTTCGATTACGAGAAGTAGTAATAAGGGCTCTCATTGCGAATGATATGTATATGTTAAAAATGATGCTTTAGGTAGCGATCCTAGGCGATTGAAGTATATCCAATTAAGATGATCGCCACGAAAGCTGCGCGCAAAGGGTAGTCAACGCTTGGAACGGCGGTTCCTGTGTAGGGCGTAACAGTCTTGCTCGAACGAGGGGAACCATTTGTGGAAGACGTTCGGTAAAGTGGGCAGGTGCCATTGCTCGCCGTCCCTTTTGCGATGATGTTCGGATTCTGCGCACGGAAGTAGTTGGCTGTAACAGGTGCGCCGACCTCTACAAACATAGCATCGACGGAGAAGTTCATGCGGGCATAGACTGAGACTGGGTTGTAGCCACGGCCTGCATCCCAGGACGGAACCGTGAAGTTGTCGGGCTGGGGTAAGAGGTAGAAGGTGTAGGTGTGAGCGATGTCGTTCAGCCCGGGCATTGAGCCGCCTGGAAGTTCCATATAGTTAGCTAATGCATGTTGGGAGTTGGATAAGGTCGTGACGAGGTATCGTAAGTGGCGATTGGAGGAGACGACCTGACAAACGTGCCATCGTTCAGCTGCGTTAAATTCCCCTGCAGCCAATGAAGGCGAGTGGTACGGCAGTACTGGAGGCCGAGAGCTTGCGGTCCAGTGCTATTGATGCTGCTTTGCGGTATGGATGAGTCCACAAGCATAACCATGTGGATGCCTTGAAGGCTCTGATTCAGGTACAAAGTCGGCTCAGCAGAGACCGCTGCATTATCAGTCAGCAAGATTGCTTCTTGCGCGACAGCATGTGCTCTTACTCTCTTCTAACAGAAGCACATTGGAAGTGAATTCAGCGCTGCCATACTTGACTCCTAGATTACGGCTTGTTGCTGGATTAGTACCAGGCGGTGTCTGGCTCTGGACGACATTAGACGCCGCAAGTGTGCCGATGACGATGTGAGCGAAGCAGAGTCGCATGGTTAACTTCTCCAGTCCCTTCTGAACGGAAGCAAGGATGAGCCACGAACCATGGATTTGGCAGTGCAGTACGATCGCATGCGGGAAGGACAAATGTGCAAGGTTCATCGAATGCAATACTTTCAAGCTAATAGCTATTCTTCTGCCATCATTCTAGTGCGCCAAGCCGTCGTATATGACTCCATGCAATACTGACAAGGGTGCAGATGACGCCAATGACTGTAAGAAACCTCCAGTGCTTGCCGCAGTGAATGGCATACAATCACGCGCTTGAAACTAGCCCATCAATCGAGTCTACATAGCACTCCGAATCTTCTGGTGGGAGGCGTCGACACTAACCCTTTTCCGTCCGTCGAGTGTTTCACCGGCGCGATCTCGTTCTGCGGGGTCAATCCTGATGACGCAAATAGACTTTGTGTCGAAGCGAGGGGCGGCGGAAGAGACGAAGGTGTCGTGGAAAGGCGGATGAAAAGGTCGCTGTGAGATCCTTTGAGTATCTTATCCCTAATATCTGCATTCGGCATTGTCGTCCAGTTCATTACAAAAAAAGTCAATTGCTATGGCCTCTATACCGCCAGATGTTAGTCGCGGCAGTAACGGTTTAGCAGCAGATTGGGTATTGGTCGGAGTCTCCTGCCTTGCTGTTGCAATGCGCCTGTACGCCAAAGGACGAATTCTCAAGCGTCTTGGCCTGGACGATGTCCTCATGACGACTGCGTTGGTAAGCAATCATTGGATTACAACCTCCTCTGACCAAGCTGAAGCCATGACCAGCTCGTTGCTATCGCGCATGCGATTGTTATGACTATTGCGTACCACTACGGCTGGGGCAGGCATACGCAATATCTCTCCGACTATCAGATCCTCAATGCCGTCAAGTGGATATTCGTCTCGCAGGGTATGGGTGTCGTTGCGCCTGCGCTTGGTCGAATTTCATTCTGCCTCTTCGTAAGCTCGCCTCTCCTGCTCGGTGTGCCATGGACATTCGGCTTGGCTGACATTTGGTTCTGCGCAGATGCTTCAAATCGTTGGTCTGACTTCGCGCTGGAAGAGATTGTCATTGCATGTTACATGGATGTCCCAGATCCTCATCAACACGGTTTGCGTGGTAATGATCTATACGCAGAGTGGTGTGCACGTGTCGGCACTCTGGGGAGCAGAAAGAGCGAAGTGCCTGGACCCATCCGTCCAGACCATATATGGCTACTTCCAGTCTGGCTTCAACTCTTTGTCGGACCTCTACCTCACTATTCTCCCTGCTATTGTGATATGGATTTTGCAGATACAGACGACACTGAAGGCCGGCCTGTCCGCTCTTCTTTGCTTGAGCATTTTGTAAGACGCATCAAACATGTTCATTATTGACGAGGTGAACTAACATATGGGTAAGTGCATTCGCCGCTTCTGTCGTCAAGACATACGAGATTCACATTCTGAACGAGCGTGGCGACATTACCTGGAACTTTGTCAACTTCGTGATCTGGGCTGCCCTTGAAATCAACATTGTCATCATTGTTGCATCGGTTCCCACACTGAGTCCGCTTTTCAAAGATCACACGTCCAACCGGACGTACTATATGCATACGTTGCATGACTGTAAGCGGACAGGTGGAGCTGCAAGCGCCCCTATGGGGCGGTTGCATTCAACAACAGTAGCAGCCGGATCATCCAATCGGAAACCCAGTCATACGGACGACGGCGAGCGAGGAAGAGATACTGGAGTGGCAGTAGGATATACTCGGTTCGGGAGGTTCATATTGATGGCTGCTCTTGAGTTTCCTGGTAAAGATGTGATGTAGATACGTCTCCATTAAATGCATTCAAGCGTCCCTCTTGTCCTTCGTAGCCTGTGATGATTCACTTCCAATTCTCGACTAAAGCGGACTCCCGTGGACTTCTTCGGAGACTTCGAGAATGACGAGCTGGTCGACAGGAAGATGAATGAATGAATATTAGTTCCACTGGCAAGATTATCAAAGGGTCGTCGCCCCGGCGGGTCAATCGAGCTGATCTCAAGCCACTCCTAGAAATTTTTGGCGTCTTGTCGGGTCCGTCTGAAGGTCGAGAAGGTGAGCGGTCCCACCCTGGCCGCAGCGATCGTGTCGTGCTGTGCGAGTCGATGATCGCGGTGGACTTACCAAATCGAGTCGTACTCTGTGAGAATCTTCTTCTTGATGGCTGGTTGCATTGCACGTAAGAGTTCTCCATCCTCTTGTAGCTAGCTCGGTGCCGAGGATGCATCATACACATGATTTGGATGTTCACTCGCGGCAGGGTCGGCCATGCGCAGAAGTAGGAGACAGAAGGACATCGTACTATCTATGCTCTGACGTGCGCCCATCACCCCCTTCGGAGTGATAGCGCTGCTTGTAGTCGTTCATTAAGCCACGCAAGCAGCCAAGCTGCATGCCCAACGATCAGCTCGACTACCTGCGCAGCAAGCTGATAGACGCTGCCAGGCTCTATGGAGACCGCTGTGGGTCCAGACTCTGTTCGTCAACGACTTCTTCATGCCCTTGGAACGCGGTGTTCTGCCCTCCTTAGATTGTACTGGTTCGTGCAATCCTGGTACAGAGGGTCTCAATCAGCAGTCCGAATATGTGGGTTGTAGTCGAGCGCATGCACTGCGCGCAATTCTGTGACGTTACGCCTTTCTCCATCCTAGCCGCAGTCTGGCCAGTCTTCTAGTAGGATTGAAAACTTCGCAATAAGGTATTGGGACCTGCACAGAGCTTGCTCTTCACATGTTAAGCCGCATAGGTTTTATACGTCGCAATAGCATACACTGGCATCAGGACAGTGTACACTGTCCTTTCCGAAAACGACTGTCGACAGTCAGCTTATTAGTACTTGTTGAGTAGGTAGGTCATCTGGCCTTACTATGCCACGAGTACTCCATGACACGACAACTTATGTGGTCAGTCAGTGGGGTCTGAAGGAGCCATCGTCAGTAGCGCTCGTAATCGCGCTTCGGGCGCTCTCGCACCTTGTCTGCGGTCACTGCGAACTGGGCACAGCAGGAGGCGCCCACTGTGTCTGGAACAGGCAACGTCAGGAAGAGGTACTCAAATGCCAGTCTGTGGAAAGACCTAGCCCTTGCATCGCCCAATGAACCGTCTTCGCCAGGCGGAGCAGCCCCTTCCTTAGAGAATGGATGGATCTCAGAAGGGCAGCCAAGTGTCCAGACGCATCGAAGATTGGTGTATCCTTGCTGCTGAACAAAAGAGAGCTGTAGCCGCCTGAGCATACGTTCACCATCGTACAAAGGTTCATCATTGTGCTACTGATATCGGTTCGCGTGTTCAAAGACCATCATCAGAGGCAATTCGTCGTAATGGTCAATTATGTACCTGAGGAATCATAAGTAACGCAACGAGGCACATGCGATGGTTTTCGTACGTTAGGTGAACCATGCCCTCACGTCCTCTATTCGCTGGCACAGTCAAACCAGCTGTAGGGTCGTCTGTAACGTATATCTTCTTGGTCCATTCTGGAATAGCGTCTCAGAGCCAAAGCGTGTCATCTTTCAATTGACTCGCTACTATCAACGTGACATTCAGCGAAAGTCTGCGAGACAGGACATCTTTGGGTCCAGCGTTGTCTACACTGGTGGATGCCTGAGCTGCTCTTTCGTAGTACGTGACCTGCAAGTAGTAGGACGAGGTGAAGACAAGCAGGATAACAACGCAGATAGTCCAAAGACGGGTTTTGCGCATCCTGTGCAAAGCTCGCACAATTACTGTCGCGGTGGCTCGCTAGAAGCAGTGTGAGAGTGGTCGTGAGAGGATAATCGAGACTGATGAAATATCGGGCCTGGAGGGTAGGAGACTCAGGATAACTGCAAGTCATCTGTGCAATATGGAGGGCATCGCCACAGCGCGTGGGCAGTCCGCAGGAGCAGACGTCCCATATTCAGCCTCCTCATGGACAGGGGACAGTCTATCTACAAGGTTGCAGAATCCTGACCATTGGCCTGCCTTCTGAACAGCAGTCCTGCGACTTGAGGTGGACAGCACGTCTCTGCACGAGCGATACCACTAGTGGCGGGATGTCACAGACCCAGCGCGGTCGAGCCGTGCTTCCAGCCCGTCGATCCTAGGTAGCGCCCACTTCACTCGCTTAGAAGTCGAAACAAACAACCAGCATCTCCCAAGGTAGATGTATCAATAACGACACATACTGTGAAGACTCATGGTACTCTAATGACAAGCCTTCAGCATACTGAACTGCAATGCTCAGACAGCACAGGCTTTTATAGCACAGAAATGCATCGCAGGAAAGATAGACTCAAGGCACGACCACATGCAACTGCTGGCAGACAGTCGAGACCTTACCGTTCGTATCTGTGCAAGCGAGCCTTCGGCCTGACGCCTGCATAAACCGCCTGTCCGGATCGTATCGTCAAGGATCCATGGGCGATCAGCGTGAGCGCCTTGACGGCACAGTAGTGGCCTGCGTGGGGAACTTTGCAATGGAGGCGTAGCTATGCGCCTATGAAAAGGTGACGTGACGGGTGTCCATCTGACCGGTTTCAGCCTGGTCTTGGTCAATCATTCTGTTCTCGCATGCTCGGTACATTCGTTGAGCATTATTCGTCTCGATCAACCTGCGAGGCCTATGGAAAATGGACGTCATACTGCCTAAGCATACCTCAAAGCAAGGATACCCATTCCTAGCACCCCAAAATATATACCCTCAACGACAGCACGACCGCTAATTGAGCTCCAATCTCTCTATAAGAGGTGCTTGTAGTCAGGCATTCAGCGTTGGCTGCTTGACTCAACTTGCACTACTGGATCCACCTTATGCTGTGGGTTCACTTACTACCCAGAGGATCAGATTCGAGTGTGGCGCTATATGATTGATGGTCCCAGGTGTTGATTCTGCTCAGAGCTATCCGCAATGTCAACAATACCTGGAGTTATGGTGGTGTTGCACTCAAAGTATGTCGCAGGCAGTCACGAATGTGGCATCAATCTAGCATAATGTGTGCAGCAGAGGATGCTACACAGACCAAGGTGTTGCGACCCTGCAAGGTAGTGTCACGTGGTAGAGCTCGGTGGACTTGTAGGTGAGTGTCAAAGGCATGGTTAGTATAGGGTATACTTCTCTCGTCGATGAACTGCTCTGCTGGAATCGTTCCTAGGTATGCGAAGGCCTTTCAGTTGGATCAATTTCCCATCGAATGGTCGAGGTGGAAGGCGCGTCCCAGTCGCCCATATAAGCGTCTATATCCGCGAAAGTGCTACTCCTCCGTCGCTGCTGGGACTTCGTCGGATGAGCATTTCAATATCTGGAGCCTCAGACACCTTTCTTGTGCTGCAAAAGCTGGTACTCGAGACGATTGCGTCCACTTAGACACTGTACGCTCACAAGTTTGTCGTGTATGCCTGCCTCCCTTCCCCTCTGTCCTCGCACGAACCGATGTGCGCTGCTTCTAATTCGCAGTATTCAGCCATTGTGGATCAAGTTTAGATACAGCAGGCCATTCCACTTCAACCCAGTACGGGAACTGCTCCATGCGTTAGCAGAGTATGTGCAGACCGAATTTCGAAGGCCCACAATTCGAAGTGGAGAAGTAAGATGTCTCCCTCAGTCTTAAACTGCGATGTTCCCAGCCCATTGCCGCTGCCCATCCCCATCGGATTTTGTGTTGCTTTAGACATAAATAGTGCCTACGAAGGCACTCTAGCTGGGTCCCCGCTTCGACGGCTTGTTGTCGATTTTTGGGCTCGCAATGCTAGTGAAAATTGGCCGTGCGATGGAGTGCATTCGGGTTTCTTGGATGATCTGGTTAGTGAGCTCCTGACAAATCGGGAGGCAACCTTCCACTTGCAACCAGCGGGCGGAAAGCTGAGTACATGCTCTTACCATCACCATGGAGATGAACAGGCGTGTTACTCTAAACATGAAAATACTTAGACCCTGTCTAAATAGATGGTGTGTCCGTATCTTCACACCCGAGCTCGCGACACGCTGAGGTGTATTTTTCACCGTGCAAGCGATGATTTTGCTCGCCATGAGCGCAGGCGAGCAGAGAGCAGCACAATCCCCATTATTGTAACCCCCTGAAACCTGCACTCTTTGCGTGTTCCTGACGCTTTTCAATTCGCGAGGTTCTCCAAAAATCTTAGATTGCGAAGTTCGGCCTGCACCTTCGTGTTGGCCTCTCCAAATGTTGTATATAGTCTATAGCAGGTGAGTCATAGTTGACTTGTGGTTGTCACTCAACCCTGAACATCTCTTATTCTCTACTGGTGCAAGGGTTCTCGACCTGGCGGCAGTGCGCAGCCAACGCACCTGCTCGCTATGGATAATATTGGCGTCCTTGTGCAAGAAGCTTACGGGAGGAAGCGAACGAGAATATCTGTATCAGACGAATGCGGAACGGCGAAGGACCGGACTGAAGACAGCGACTTGCCTGTGAAAAGGATGAAGTTGTAGAAGGACAGAACAGGATCCAGTAACGTTGAAGTCCATAGGCCGGCTGACCAAGACGGGAGTCAGATTCGCATCAGGCACTTTGAGACTGCAAGCTATGCAGATACGACAAGTATGTCGGACATGTCGAGTGTTTTGCACGAAGACAGCCGGCTCTTGCACAGCACGCCAGCAACCTCGATTGTGTCATCAGGGAGTCCAACCCAAGAACGCGTGCCATACTGCAGGACTCCTTGGCTCTCCGATACTGAATCTACTGAGAACGAAACCTGCGCAATCAGCCCGCCGCCCAGGTTCGAAAAACACCAGCAGGAAGAGTCTTCGGCTGAGCACGTAGCAGCCAGGGTGAAGGAGGTGGGGGAGTCCGAGGAGGAGGACAGGGATCAGGTAGACGACATGGATGAGGTGGATGCGGAGGTAGAAGACAGGGATGGGGTCAATGAGGTGGAGGAGGTAGCGGAGGTAGAGGTAGAAGACAGGGTTGAGACAGATGAGACCGAGGAGGCAGGGGAGGTGGTAGAGGTTGAGGTGAACAAGAGGAACAGGGTAGAGGGTGTAAATAATGTGGGTGATGTGGATGATATGGATGATAATGAGGAGGAGGAGGAGGAGGAGGTGGAGGAGGATGAGGATGAGGATGGGGAGGATGAGGGTGAGGTCGTCATCATTGAGACCTGCTTACCGATTTGTCAAGGACACTGGTGTCTAGAAGACTCTGCATCCAGGGATGCAACTGCGGGACAGCTTCTTCCTGATCTGTATACCATACAACCTTCATTGGCCCGCTCGTCCTTTGCATCGAGGGTTACACACATGTCCCTGACTACGACGGCCAGGATTCCCAACATCGTGGACGAAGCTGCACGTCGCCGAAATTGCTCGCTGATGCCGTATCTAGCCTTCAATTCGACCCGTGCCCGCGCGCCGGCGAGCCAATGGTGTCTCGCCGAACGCCGGACTACTTCTTGTGAGGTAAGATCGCATACGCGTGTTGGCTGCGGAGTCCTGAGTGAGTTCCGTCAAGCGCTTGACAAAAGGCAGGATTGCAAACCTTCCCGCTCCAGTGGCGAAGAAAAGCACACAACCGTATTCGTGTGTGTCGCGGCGATGAACAAAGGGGCCAGCCAACCAGGAGGCAACGTTGCGTAGTTGATCCTTATGCTGTATGATGCGGCGACTCCAGCCATTGCGAGGTTCAATCATAAGGTACAGAGTCTTCGAACAAGTGCTGCCTGGTTCTGCGTCCCACCATGTGATAACGAACGGATGACGCTGTGCGAATGACAGAGCCCTGGTGGTAAGTAGAGTCAAATAGACGTACTGGCCGGGCTCGATCGTCCAGGCATGTGGTACCATCAAACTAACGACCATACAATCGCCGAAAGGTTGCGTGCCTATCAGTCTTGTAATCTCCAGCTTGCGTACTGATGTATTCCGGAAGATCTGAAGAACGTAACGTAGTATGAAGCTTGCCACAAAACAGCTCGTGCCTACTACAAGGCCAATTTCCATAAGTTCTTTCGGCCACCAGAGATGAACCCAGATCATTACACCAAGGATTATTGATATGATCATATGGGTGCGCAGAAACATCTCGTAGGCGTGACGCCGTAAGACGGGTAGACAGGCTAATAGAGCCGATGCGAGTAGACCCTATCGAGACATCACGTTAGTCTCCTAGATTTAGTACTGTGAGAGACAGACTGACCGTTAGAGTTGACGCACCTACAGGTGTAGTAAGTGATATCTGCTTCATGAGAACAATGGAATGGAAGAGTGTCTGCGCTACTGCCATTGATCCTAACGCTCGATGTAACCGGTAGGAGGATGAGAGTGTCAGGCCGAGTAGCTGAGAGGTCAGGCATATCTGGGGCGATGCAAAGAGTAGGATCAGGTGCAATAGTGCAACAGTTCCTGCTCTGTGTCCCGCGTCCGAGAGATCGCTAACACGATACGCATTGCAGAAGCCAGTAATGGACCAATGGGCGAGGTAGAAGAGAGTGTCTGCTCGTGTAGGATTGAAGAGAAACGGTTTTGAGAAGAGCCGAGGGTAGGCTATATGGAGCCGAGACCATCCTTGGATATGGTGCCGGTAGATATGACTTATAGCGGAACAGGACCGTAGCAGGGTCAAGCCAGCAAGTGGTGCAAGTAATATGATGGCTATTGTGTGAGAGAAATCTATGCTGGCAGCGTGGAGTGATCCGATGCCAGGACTTAGAAGCCATGTATACTGTTCAGGAGCAGCTCGGGTTCTATTAATAAGCCTGGGTATTTGGGTGCGCGACGACTGTTAGCGTCCAGTCACGACCAAGGGAAGCTTGTGAACGAATATGGAGAGGAGACAGTCTCACACCTCACTCAGCTTTATTGCTGTTCCTTCTTGGCACCATGTCTCTCGCATCGAGGCCGCCTATGGCTACACCACCGACTAGCCCGCACAGCGCACCAATACCGATGGGTCACTCCGCGCACCCGACGACACCACCCACACCTCCTGGAGCAAGCCAGCTCGTAGTACCTCCGGAAAATCCAGACTGCATACTGTCACTCAAGGATGGCTCCATGCTGGCTGCTTCGTCGATTGGCGTCGCTCTGATACTGCAACAGCGGAACCTCATACCGCACTCTCACAACTCGCTCATTTACTACGTCGACGAGGAGCCTGACGTCGTGCATCTGCTACACGCTATCTATGCCGGGAACTTGGATGCAGCCCAAGGCAAAGTACCCCCAATGCCAATTCTGTACGCACTGGCTAAGCTGTGCCACAAGACTGGCCGAGCCTACCTCTGCAATCCTTACGTCTGCCAGTGGGTCCAACGCTGGATACTCGAGTTGGAGAACAGTCTGGAGGCGGAGGTCTTAGAGGTCGCGATGCTCTGCGGCGACAGAAAAACCGTAGCGAATGTCTGTCGCGCGTTTGTACTCGGCGAAGTTTCCGACGAGGGAGTTCACCAGACTGAGATCCTTCTCGCAGGCTTACATCGGGACACTTACACCGACCAACCCACCTCTCATTGTCTTACCACCAACAATGGACGCGACAACACGCGTTCCCGACGCGCTTTCAGAATCCGACGTGCAACGCGCCCTTCTTGACCTTACAGCAGGTCGGTATGGCTCTCGCGTCTGACGAGTACTGGGTTTCCGGCATCACTGTCGTTGACCGTACAAATCGCGGAAGAGATTCGTTGTTCGCGAGTCCAGATTTCGAAGAATTTGGCTTCGCCGCCTATGCAACGACGGTCGATCCCAAAAGGCTGGCTTGTACGCTTTCGCAAGCGACATCCGGATAGCCAAGGCGTCTGGACGCGTCAAATTGAAGACGCACGCTTTACAATGGCTTCGATCGAGGCGGTAAAGCCTTGGTTCGAGGCCGTCACCGAACTCCAACTTCAACATCAGCACCGTCCCGAGCACAGATACAACATGGACGAGTCTGGCTTTGCCGTCGGAACCAGTCAGACGTCAAGAGCATTGATCAATATCCGGCATAGATCCAGTTGGAAGGTCGTACACGGCCGGCAAGAGTGGATAATGGCAATTGAGTGTGTTAGCGCGGCTGGAACAGCGCTGACTCCACTTGTTATATTCAGGGCAACGCACACGAACACACTGTGGATCCCTCAGCATACGCTGTTGGACTGGCGATTCTCGACAAGCAACAGTGGCTGGACGTCAGATAGTCATGGGTAGGAGTGGCTGACAGCGGTATTCGAGCCATCAACCCGCCCGTTAGATCCACATACTCGCCGACTTATCGTTGCAGATGGCCATAGCAGTCACATCACGGCACGGGTGATGGCTCTCTGTATGGAGCATGCAATCGACCTTCTCATCCTGCACCGCATTGCTCGCACATCTTACAGCCGCTCAATGTAGGTGTGATTGCACCATTGAAGCGAGCATTAGCAGCCGAGACCGTCGGGGTTACCCGACTCGATCCTGGGCGAATCTCACGGGGGGTTTGACCGAAATATACATGCGTGCACGTCAGAGGGCTCTGACGCCAAGAAACATCAAAAGCGGCTGGCAAGCGACCGGTCTTGAGCCGCTCATTCCAATCGTCGTACTCGACAAACTCGAGTCAGCCCAGCGTTCCACGGCATCTTCCCCTCGCACACCGGGCAGCCCTTGAACCCTCGGTCTCTCGCTTCTTTACAGCTCACCTCCAGACGGTACTGAGCTCCGGAAAGCGAATATGATTCTGCACGATGAGCTTGCAAAGATCAATGAGGTCATCCTCCCTGTCAAGCGCTACATGCAGCGCATGACCAAGGCTTTCGAGGCGACGCAGAGCGAACTAATAACTGTCCGAAAGCAGCTCTTCGATTCACAGAGTCTGCTGCAGATCCGGAAGGCTCGGAAGCGGGGCAAACGGGTTGCATTAAAAGATCGCTTCGAGTATACGACGGAAGAAACCCTCCAGATAGCTAAGCAGGCTGATGAGCAAGCCGCAAGCAGGAAGAGTCGCAAAAGGCGATAAGGGCCTCCAACTACTGCAGAACTCCAAGAGGTTCAAACACATATTGGGGAACGAGGAAAATGGGGCAGGTTCAGATTAAATTGTTGTTGCGTGTAGATAATCAACTAGATGTGACTCGGTACGTGGATATATATGTCCCGTTCAGCCGAGCGTCCCAGTAAGCCATTCGGTACGTTACACAAAAGACGGCCACGTTTTAACCGATCTCTTCCTGCATGTTATGTGAAAACCATATCTCCTATTCAAGGCACATGCCTTCCGCATCGCAATGACAGAACCTTTCCGTGAGCGCTGTTGGCTGGCCCTCCGAGCCTCGCATTCGTAGCCGCTTACCGTTCCACCTTCTGTCCAGCTGGCATTCCCTTCACAAACCACTCCCTCAGCATCTCGAGATCTCTCCCATCCAAAGCCGGATCCTTTGTCCCTTGCCTCACAATCAGATAGCGGACCAAGTCACCTTTCGCCGCTGCACCAGCATCTTGACCCGATTCATCGAACCATCCCTTCTCCCGTATAGTGTGCTCGCGAGCGGAAGCCGTTCCATCCACGCAAAACCGTCGTAGCGTCTCGAGGCTCACAGAATCGAACACATCGTTGGTTCCATTGGTATGTCCGTTGATGATTGAGCTCGCAAGCTTGTGATCGCGAATTTGTTCGCCGGTGTTCCATTCTGCAAGTGGCATATTGACGTTCGTTGAAAGTTTAGGGTTGTGGTAAGTAGTTCCACGCGAAGGAAACTAGACAACTGTTGATTATAAGAGTCCTAGACACCTGGGTGGTAAGGCGACAGATGCGTTTCGCCTTGATGGCTCATCAGGGACTGTTTCTGGTACGAACTTTGTTTATGTGCCGCGGGGTAGGCCAGGCAGCCGAATCATGCGTCAAACGCTGAGGTTGCTGTACCAATCACACGCACTGTGTACGTGACACGGCTGGTGGTGCTCTGATCCACTTGTGAAAGCACGTAGAGGGGAGTCATGCAAAAGCTAAAGGTGTCTTGGGATGCTGTGATTACCTGAGGACAATATTATATTCAGAAATTTGCCCCCACACTGTCACACCTCCATCGGCTGACGAAGTCCGCCGGGTTGAGTTTACCCCGAAAGTGCATCATAATGGGCATCCACGCTTGCACTAGCGTGTGCCATCTAGCTTGTTGCGGAGTGAGTTCGTCCGGTTTTCGCGTGGCCAACGCGGAATGATCAGTCCGTACTCTCGTTGTGGCGTTTGATTGATGGAGAAACAGCTTAAGCTTCTGTGCCGCGAGCCCTTAGAAAAGATGGTTGGGTTAGGATTCAACACTGCACGAGCCACTTCGGTTGGGTCACCCCGCAACGCTCCTTGCAAACGGTCAACAAAGAGGTGGCGCAAGATTCCAGGACGTCGAGAATACACGGCGACTGTACAGGCAAGAGATGACCTGGGCCAGTGACCAAGTCGGATTGTGGGTGTCCAAATGCGTGCAATACGAAAATGTCAACTCTGACCTTGCGAGCCCGCCGATCGCGTCGCACAAGCGGCTCCGTGTTACTCAACCTCAGCAACGTTATACGGCTCAACTCAGGGTAGCAGAACGCATTTCGGAAATGGGAAGTAGACGACCAAGAGGTGAAGGGAGGACAAGAGGGGGACAAAGTGCCTCGGGACCCGGCCGCAGCGCACAAACAATGGTGCCAACCTCGACGAAGCTGGGACATGATCAGGATGGCCTGCCGGACGATAATACGACGCCGAAAGCCAGATGTGCCGGAGCGAAGAGAAATGCGCCCGACTTTGGCGAGAACACATCCCAAGGATCTGGTAGCCCGAGTAAGCGCTCTCGATCAACGACAATACGTGGCTCCAGGACAAGCAGCCCAAGCAAGCCCAACATCCTCCGCTCACTGCAACATCCAATTCGTAACAAGAACTCAGATGGGACAAACTTTCCGAATCATGCCAGACAGCTAGTACGACAAGTGCGACGCTTTGCGGCTGGTTTCGAAACGGTACCGCAGGAATCAAGAGCCTCGCTGGAGGAAGCATAAACAGAGGATCTGGACCTGGCGCAAAACGTGGTCTATACACCGGACTTTGAGCGGGCCAAATTGGGCAAGAATTTGGCCACAAGAGAGGTGGCGTGCTCTTGTCGTCAGGCGCAAGGGTGCCGGCAGAGGAACGAGAATGAAGCTGCATGGAACTCGCACGTACACGGTCCTATGCTGTCACTCGTTGGGGAACTTTCGTCTCACTGATCTGAAATAGGTTCCACCAACGTAACCACTGCCCGACTCAATCCGAGGTTCAAACCAGTAGTTGAGCTCACCCAATCTCCTCTTCCTGGGAAGGTGGTCGACTTTGTATTCTTCCTTGAGCCCAGCAATATCATCGAGCGAGCGTTGGCGACTTGCCCTGGGAGCCAAACCACGGCCACGACTTCAATCACACTCTATACAGCCCTGTTGCGAAGAGACGAAGCGTGACGGCGAGGGGCAAACAACTGGCCGAGCGCAGCTTGAACTCTGGGTGGCCGCACGTTTCAACCGACTGCAGGAGATCGCCCGAGATGGAGCTGAAGGTTTGCCCTTCCAGCCTTTGTTGCTCACGCAGGGTCCTATGCAGTCACTTCTCTTCGCTCATCGGCAACGTGAAGGGCAGACGTGGGTCACCATCATATATGAGAAGGTCACGCTGGGTGACGTCACAACACCGTCGGCCGTGTTCAAAGTCATCTCATCACCGATGCTATTGATGCACCGGGCACAGACACATTTCAGGCCATGGTTTGAACGGATATGCACGGCAAGTGAAGCCTGAACGGGAAAGCATCTTGCAAACGCCTCAGTGGCGTGAAAGGGGCATGATCGAAGCCAACATTTGTCAGTCTTGATTGCCAAGCAGCCACATGAAGATGAAGGCTCGGAAGTGCTTAGGATTTTCGAGTTGATCCTTGTTGACGAGGGAGTGTTGCGCTAGAACGCTGAGCGAGTCCCAGCAATTGAGCTCATCCATGGCGATGGTTTCCTAGTGATGTTCCGATGCACCAGCTTGCTACGACAAGCCCATGACTGACCTCCAACCACCCACGCCGCGAAACCTGGCTTCAACAGTACCTGGGTACCATACTCTATGCGCAGCATATCGTCTGTCAAGATGCCAAGAGACAGCTTGATCAGGCCATGCGCGAAGCCTTCATTCCACCCCAGTCCCATGATAAGGCGTTCCACCTTTAACCAGTCCTGTTCTGCCGACTTCAGGGCAAGACAGTGATTGCTCTTGGCCACCCCGATCAGTGCCCTCACACGCTGTTCAGCACCGCCATCTCGCTCGGCCGCCACTTCGTAATTTGTGGCTGCATGGTCACATCGGCCTTGGTCGAAATGCATGTCTGCGCGATGGAGTAACGTATGCACCTCCCTCTGGGTTGTTGAACATGCTCGCTGGCAACTCATCGACGTACTTCAGATCTAGTGTCAGTTCTAGAAGGTTACGTATCAGCTCAGCTTGAAAGGCATCCTCCTTCACTCCACTTGTCAGCCTGAGTGCTTCGAGGCGCTGACGAGCATCCTCTTCTTTACCTCGGTATCTCAAGATGGTGGCTTGGACGAGCGAGATCCGATCCGCAACCGATTGTTCAAACTTGTTGGGTTTATCGGTGCCCACGCAGACAGTACTGCTTCCGCCTGCTCTAATGTCGCAAAGCGAGATAGGTGAGCTGCAAAGTTGGCTCTCAATCGACCAATCTGAGCGTTCAATCCTCATATCCAGGTTGTACAGCCTGCGACACCACGTCTTCGAAGACCTTCTGTAATTCTTGAGTGGAACAGTGACCTTCTTTCGCAACACCTGCCGAATTGCCCAGACGTGGAGATGATTGAAGGGTATCGTTTGTAAGAAAAGCTCGACGTATGGTCGGGTGTCAAAATGCGCCAATGGACCTGCTGCTAGTACGGTCTCAGCCAGATTCTCGCAGGCATGGTAATCGCCGCCACTTTCACAGATATATTGTAGCAATGGCGCAAGACGTCGTCCCACGAGCGGATACCTGTTCCGGAGTTAGTGTTTGCTGAAAACGTGGTGTGGGAGGCTTACTGTGCATCCAGAGTCTGGCCCCGGGGGAAAGCATGGCACACTACTGCTGAGGCCTTTTCTCTCCAGGACTTCTGTACGTCACTCGTCCCGAAAGGAAAGTCGGACGTGGATGGATCCACCTTGGTCGGTCTCCCCTTGTTTGAAAGACAGCTAAGTGACCGCTCAAGGTTTGTGCTTTCTTCAAAGTATTCGAATCCTGTACCGAGCCCAGTCTCTTGCGGTGCTGCTTTGATCCTCTTTCCACCTTGGTCCCAGCGGTATTGGCCCACAAATGCTCGTTGCAAAAGCTCTATGGGCACACTCTGTGGGCCAAAATGACAAAGTAGGAGCACCAGCTTATCGCAATGTCTTTCGGACGGACAAGGACCATCGAAGCCAGGGCTCGCTGGTGATGGCGTAGATGTGGACAAGAAGAATCTGCTGGAAATGCTCAATCCTGAAGTCAATACCATTTCGTACATGGTCTCCCTCGATGCTCAGATCAAGGCCGCTGGCAAGGACTGGACCAGAATAGAGCTCCTTCGGAATTACGCCGTCATCTTCCTTGCCACTTTCGACCCTGTGCAGGTGCGCTATCTCGGCGAAACATGGCTCAGTGTACTCGACTGGACGCTCGACACGATGCCTCAGTCCAGCAGCGGCGACCTCTCGATCATAGTCTCTGCAATGCTTCGGCTTGACCCGACCGCCGGCACCTTCACAAGCACCCACCTCCGCTTCCTACGTACATGCCTCGAACGTAGTGCCCCAAGCTACGCACTCCCAGTCCTCGACAAGAACATCTACGCTATGCCTACCACACCGCCCAAATTTATGGCCGACGAATTTCTATGCGACGACCTCGAGCTCAGCAATGTCTTCATAACCCCAAAGTCCGGCTTCACCCGGAAGATCGTTCCGCAATATGTCCTTGAATACTATCTCATAGGCGCACACGTCTACCTCGGCTTGCGCAACTACGCCCGCGCCCGCCTCTTCTTGGAGTATGTTGTCTTACATCCCAGCACCCAACACTCCATAAGCGCGCTCCAAGTTGAAGCCTACAAGAAGTGGATCATGGTCGGTCTACTTGCGGAAGGCAAACCCTATACCATCCCACGCACGCACGACAACGCGGTGATGAAGGGCGTGCGGGATGTGGCGAGACCGTACGATGCGCTGGCCGAGAATTTCATAAAGAAAAACCTCACCAAGTACAGGGCGGAGATGGACGTTGGGACGCAAACGTGGCACGAGGATGGTAACCTGCGGCTGGTCAAGGAGGCCGAGAGTGCGCTGCTAAAGTTCCGGGTCATGGACTTGCAGAAGACGTTCGCAGCGCTGCCGATTGGTCGCGTGGCTGCGCACGTTGGCTACCCAGCGGTCACGACACTGCAATGGGTGACCAAGATGATCCGCCAACGCCACCTCCGCGCCAGTATCACGCCCAATGGGAGCGGCGACGCGGGCGATGCAGTCTTACGCTTCCACCACTCTATCACAAGCAGCAGCGCTCCGGCCGATAGTGATCTCGCAGCGCAGACGCAACGTATTGAGGCTCTCGTCGCGCATGTGCGGGATGCGGACCGGCGGCTGCAGCTTACCAAGGAGTACGTCGAGTACATGAAACGGCAGAAGAAGTCTGGCCCCGACGCAGCGGATATGGCTGATCAGATGGATTTGACGTGGGAGAGCAATGGGGCGGGGATGATGGGGTCGGCAGGAGGGGTGGTTGGGTTGGACGATGATGATGATGCGGATGAGGATATCATGGGCGGGTTTTGAGCGCTGCCATGGAGCTAAAGCACGCGATGCGATATGGTATGAAATGAATGCTATGCGATACGAGGGGTCAGAAGCCGCGTTCAAAGCGTAATGGGTGAACGGTGTCTGGAGGGTACAGAGGTATTAGCGATTGCCCGTTTCATTGCATGGCGAACCTCTCCGTCTGCGGCTGCGGGATGCAGCTCAGACGCTGGTGCGATTGAGGACGCAAAGCGTTCGGAGCCCGATCCCAAGCTGGGAGGTGGATGGGCGCGAATGATTTGGCTCAGGTACGACCTGCCATCGTTCCTCAGAGACTTGCGCACACCCATTATTGGCATGGGGTCATGTATACGACAGATAGCGTAGAGAAACGCCGCGTACAGTCGTCGACAGCATCGGTCGACCACAATTAGTCGCATGCGGTCCATACCTCGAACCCTTCTTCCACATGACTTCGGTGATTGTCATTTTCCATTCGCTTCGCTCCGTTCACGAAAAATGTCTCCTCGGCGGTTATACAGCTTCTGCCGCCTGCGAGTCTTTCTCCGTTGACACCGCGGCGTATGCTGTGGCCAAGACACGCAGCCCGAACCCTCCACAATCGGAAACAACGTAACTCGGCAACCAGACATCACATTTCAATTCCAGACCAGCAGTAGCTAGAGCGCCGGCTACGTGGGCGCAGAGAAGTTCGCGCGTCCCGGGACACCTCAGGCTGACGTCGGTCGTCTTGGCACGGCAGCCGGCTGATCTATGCCGGATACAGACACTGCGCTAAATACGTCGGTCCTGACTTCCGAGACATGAACCGTCGATCGATCGGGTGAGATACATGTAGACAAGAACCAGATCTCGTCATGGCAGCGCACACTGTTGCGTACCGTGAGTTCTAGATAACAAAAACTACAAGAAACTATGGTGTATCGTAAAGCGCAAACCCTGTGTCCTGTTTTCGTCACAAGTCGTTTCATCATCGTTCAGAAACCTTTACCCGAACGCCACGCTCCATCGTGCCCGACCAGCATTTTGACTTCCCAGGTTGCAGCAACCACTGCAAGGCCGAGAACAGGCGCCACATCGTCGATCCAAACATTGCCAAAGATCAACATCAATCCCCTCCACCGTCCCAAACATTCACGATGCCCTGCCAATACCTCTCTTGATCGCTCGTCCACTTGTCTTTCTCATCGATATCCGTGCGCTTGACCGATACATCGTCCCGCACACACTCCTCATCATCCTGAGCCGGATTTTGGTGCCACGAAAACATCAGATCCTTCTCAGCAAAGATGTAGCACTTCCTCGCCTCGTGCGGCAGCAAGTAGGGATCATTAAGATCGTGCCGGTTCTGCCGACATCGCGCATCATACTGCCAGTAGTTGATCGTGGATACCACGCGGATGTAGACGACCGTGAGTAGGATGTAGAGGAAAGCCAGCAGGAGCTGTGGCGAGCCGGTTGCGGTCCGCACGGAGGGTACGACGAGGCGCGGGACGGAGTCCGAGATCACGGCGCGGACGGCGAGACGTTGGCCGGTGCGGAGTTTGTAGGCGCGGAGGAGACGGCAGCCTTGGGCTGCGCCGCAGCCGCCAAAGAGGTGGAGGAGGACTTTTGGGACTGGGTTGTAGGTGAACTTTTCGTCCAATGTGGTTAAGGCGTCTAGGGCGTTGCCTATTTGTCGGTCGTAGATGGTGGAGTATTCCAGGAGGAGCAGCGAGGCATCCGGGTAGAGGGCTGCGTAACCGCGTTTGTAGAATTGCACCTGTTCGTCCGTCGCATATGGCCAGAGCCCGAGCACGACGGTTTCTGGAGGCGACGACATCGTTGTTGGTGACCATGTTGGCGATTCTGTGGGCGAGGCGGATCGTGGACTTGATGTTCGTGAGGATCGTACCGACATGCGCCGGTGAACAGCGCAGTTCAATCGAAGAGCCTTTTCTTCGTCGTGAGAGTCCATAATGATGAGTGCAGTCGAGTGTGATCGATGTAAAGAGTGTCAAGTCCAGAATGAAGAAGTCCAGATGGTTGCCCAGGGACCGGGATACTCCGGGCTACCAAGGCGCCTGTGTGTAACGGCAACGTTGAGCCGCGGGGGAAGGAGTATGTTCCAGTCTTTGCCAATGATCTGGATCGAGACTAGATCCTTTCGGTGTGATACAGATCTGGTGAGTTGAATGATGTTATGTGGCGCGGAATCCGAGGGGTACTCAATTCCAGGTCTTCTGTACCTCTCAACATTTGCAGTAGTCAAGAGCAAGAGCGATTGTTGCATGCACCGTTTCCTGTCACGTTAGACGAGGACAGCGGGCTAATTTGTTAAGAGTGCAATCGCCAATTCCGACCGTCTATTCCACCAACGCGCGCAGATTACACCCCGCAAATGAATGGACGTCGAGAAAGTGGTGATGTCGTCGACGCAGTCGAGACGCACACCCCTGCTGTCATACTCAATGTGTGAGGACTGGACGTCCCAAACCTGGAGAAGTCTCTGCCTTATCATTATTTGAAGTTGGCAGCGCGCATGCAGCTCTGCCACTGCTCATCACTTATTCACAACGCCGAGTGGATCAAGGAGGTGCCGACGCAACTGCGAACGCTTCCGGCGACGTTTTTGTGGCGCTCGTATCGTGCCCCAGACGCACGGCCGGTAGTGGCATACGCCATGCAGGCCAGGAACGCCGATGCGTTTATACTTACCGGAGACTGGCGGATCATCAGTATGCGAGAGCCATGGCGAGTCTGCGGACATGAGACATGCACTACGGGAAAGGACGACCCGAGCCGATGCAAGTGTCCAACCGATTTCCAGGTACTTTACTGTACCGCATGAAAACCACAAGGTGCACCTGCACGCAAAGGCTGTAGGTGCGAGCAAAGCGTCTTGGTCGCACTCTGCCGCGGATGAAATGAGCCAAGACAAACGGGTGGCGGAATAGTCTAGGGCAGGGCTGAAATCCAGAACATGCTTTATTACATCCACCAAGACGAGTCCGCTCCTTATTAGCCGCTCCGGACTCCAGACGGGAGCTTTGTGGGCGAAACCTGGATTTGATTTGTAGGGCACAGTCCTGACACGCCCAGCAGCCCAAGAACGTAGACCTCTTGGCTCTTATCCGGGCAAAGTCCCACGCACACCAAATGGGTCGACTTTGCGATCGGGATCCGTACAACCAGACGGCGACTCGGTTAGCCGCCTGCACGGCACTCGCTCCGATAAGGCCAAGGAGTCGGACCCTGGACCTGGAGTTGGTGTTTCAGGTCACGCCAAGGGTCTGTGCTTTCAACGTCTCCCCACGGTACTCGTAAAAAGCAGCAGACGTTCGGACGTGTCCAATCGAACTTCGCGCAGGTTTGATGAGTAGTGATGACCGTCATGTACGCACCAGTGATAGAGTGCACGAAGAACAAGGCTTGGCGTCCCTTGTGCTGCAGGTTCGAGGCCGCAATTCACATGCACCGCGTCGGAGGAAAGTAATGGTTGCAGGTCTCTGGTGTACAGCCCTAACAAAAGTAGCTCGCATCGCATGCCGCACGGCGAGCTGGCGTGCGCCGTGTGGCTCTACATATGCCAATTCGCCGTCAAAAATGCGACTATTGCCGTTCAACTCACGATCAGGCATTCCCGATGTGAAAGCACGCGACCTCGGCCCTCAATAGGTCAATAAACTTCCGCCACACGCCCCGTACCACCCACAGACACAACCCGAAGTAGGTCTTGCCACCTCCAGCAAGGTCCAAACCCAAACGCCCTTCACCGTACGCCAATGCTTTGCTCGCTTCAATCAACAAGAATAGTATCAGATCTTCACACCGGTCCCTTTCTCGGTCTGCGCCTTGGAGTATTGATAGAGCATGCCCAAAACCCCAGGTTTGCCCGCTTTCTCGCCGTCTTCGTCCGCATCGGTGTCGCTCTCGGTAATGTCTTTCTCGGGGAGAGCGAGATCGTGGAGATCGCTGTCATTGCAAATCATCACGCTTTCGCTGACGCCCAGAGTGCCTGGACTCCCGACCGCGGCTCGTTTGCCTGGAGCATCAAGCCGCTTTGGCGGTTTGCGGTCGACCGCTGGTTGTCGTGGCGATGGGTGGCCTAATCCTGCGTGGGAGTGAGGTCGATCGAAGAGGTGTGGCTGCTTGCTCAATCCATGATTTCTGGTAGCAAGGCCGGGTTTGGCAGCAGTAACATCGGTCTCCTCCGCAATAGCCGACGGCGACAACATGGGTGGCCAAGGACAATGGCGTGGAGATACCTGCCGTCCAGGACATTTTTGTGTTTAGCTTTGAAGCCAGCGGACCAGTTCTTGCCAGGCTCGGATTCACATAAAACAGAAGCCCAGGGAGTCACCATTGCTGCTGTAGGAGGTAGACACCACTCAGACAGCCTTCTGATATGCTCTACAAGTACCAATTCTTGCTTATTGCTCAGTAACTGATCTGATTCAGCTCTCTCAGCCAAAGAGCCTGTTTTCCCTTGAAAACGCTTGCTGAGGGTGCTCCTGTTGACATTGAATCTTCTTGCTACCGCAGCTATAGATACTTGATCTGACGATTCCAGTGGGAGTCATGGTTATTGAATAATCGAGTGTTGAAGGCTGTTGTTGATAGAGTGTAATAGTATGCATAGCGCAAGGATGTGCATTGTCCGGGCAAACATTCTATACTTCAACGCAGTAGGCACAGGTGCCTATGGGGACTAACTTTCTCACGCCAAGCAGTTCGCTCAATGCCAGCCGTCTCGCCGCAAAACACCAGCTGGTCCGTTGACCACATGGCAACCCGAGTGGATCAAAAAGCACGCAGCTTCTTTTTCATTTGCAGCGCGCACATTGGTGGCAAACACCGTGCTTCCATCCTTGTTCATTAGCATGATACAGAGCGTGGCAGGCTCTACCCGAATTCCGAACCTCTAGATCCATCACCGTCGCTAGGTCATCGAGATAGGTCGTCGCGAGAGCGTGGAGGAAGCGCAGCATCCACAGTGAAGAGTCAGCACATGCTTGACGCAGGCAAGAGACAATGCACCCGCTCGACGGTGAAGGATAAGCCATGGAGCTCCAATGAGATGGACAAGCTCAACCGCTACTTCTATGCCACCCTCTACCTCTGCCTGGGCATGCTTTACCTGAAGGAGAAACCGCTGCTACGTGAGCCGCTGAAAAGGGAGCACATCAAGCCAAGACTCCTTGGGCATTGGGGTAGCGACGCCGGCCAGAGCTTCACGTGAGTGTAGACGTGGATAAGCACGCGTTCAGGCCATGGTGAGCTGATCTCAGCCAGATACATCCACTTCAGCCGCATGGTGAAGAAGTATGACCCTGATGCGTTCGTCATCTCCGGACCAGGCCACGGAGCTCCCGGGTTGATCTCAAATTTCTACTTGGAGGGTGTCTACAGCGAGACGTATCCCAACAAGAGCGAAGACGTCGAAGGCCTGCAACGCTTCTTCAAACAATTCTCTTTCCCAGGTGGCATCGGCAGCCACATGACACCGGAGACTCCAGGCTCGATTCACGAGGGCGGTGAACTTGGATACTCCATCAGCCATGCATTCGGTGCAGTCTTCGATCACCCCAAGACCATTGCGTTGACGATCGTGGGTGATGGCGAGGCTGAGACTGGTCCACTGGCGACGAGCTGGCGCAGCAACAAGTTCCTCAACCCAGTTACAGACGGCGCAGTCTTGCCGGTCCTGCACCTGAACGGCTATAAGATCAACAACCCGACTATCCTCGCTCGTACATCGGAGGACGAGCTGATCAGGCTCATGCAAGGCTACGGCTGGACACCCTACATTGTCGCTGGGTCGAATCTGGAAGAGATGCACCAAGCCATGGCCGGCACCGTCGAGAAGTGCGTCCAGGAGATCCTGCACTACCAGAAAGAAGCCCGGGAAGACGGCAAAGTCTACAGACCGAGATGGCCTATGATCATCCTCCGCTCGCCCAAAGGCTGGACCGCGCCTCGTAAAGTCGAAGACCACTACCTGGAAGGCTTCTTCCGCGCTCACCAGATTCCCCTCCCAAAGGTGCATGCCGACGACGAGCAGTTCAAGATTCTGGAGGCCTGGATGCGCAGCTATAAGCCAGATCAGCTGTTCACAGAAGAGGGCAAGCTGATCCCCGAGCTGAAGGAATTGCCGCCCAAGGGCAACAAGCGCATGTCCGCCAATCCTATTACGAACGGCGGCAGTATTCGTAAGCCACTAAAGCTGGAAGATTTTCACAAATGGGCGATTAAGGTGACGAAACCCGGGACTTTGATGGCGCCGTCGATGAACACGTTCGGAGAGTGGATGGCGGACATCATGAAGAGGAGCCCGACCAACTTCCGCCTGATGGGTCCTGATGAGACGGAATCCAACAAGCTCTCCGCGGTCTATGCCGTAACGAAGAAGGTTTGGATGGGCGGCTACTTACCCGAGGACGAAGATGGTGGGAATTTGGCTCCGCAGGGACGTGTCATGGAGATGCTGTCAGAGCATACGGTGGAGGGTTGGCTCGAGGGCTATACTCTTAGCGGACGACACGGTCTTCTGAACTCCTACGAGCCGTTCATCCATATCATTGACAGTATGGTGAACCAGCACGCGAAGTGGCTTGAGAAGTGCGCAGATGTGAGCTGGAGGTAGCAGGCTAGCAGTTTGAACATACTACTTACGTCGACGGTGTGGCGGCAAGGTACGACCACTAAGTCAATATTTTCACACAAAAGTTCGAGTATGCCGCTGACAGTGCATCATCACAGACCACAACGGCTTTACGCACCAGGACCCAGGCTTCCTCGACGTCGTGGCCAACAAAAGCCCAGAAGTCGTAAGAATCTACCTACCTCCAGACGGCAATTGCCTCCTCAGCGTCATGGACCACTGCTTCCGCTCCACCAACCACGTCAACACCATCGTCACAGACAAGCAACTCCACCTCCAATACCTCAACATGGACGACGCCATTGCCCACTGCACCAAGGGCCTCGGCATCTGGCCCTGGGCCTCCAACGACGCCGGCGCCGAACCGGACCTCGTCATGGCCAGCTGCGGCGACGTCGTCACGCAAGAAGCCCTCGCCGCCACCGCGCTACTCCGCCAACACCTCCCCGAGCTCAAAATCCGCTTCGTCAATGTCGTCGACCTGTTCAAACTCATGCCGCACGAATACCACCCTCACGGTACCACGGCGGAGGAGTACGCGGCGGTTTTCACGTCGGACCGGCCGGTAGTCTTCAACTTTCATTCCTATCCTTGGCTCGTGCACCGCCTGACGTACCAGCGCGAGGGCCAGCGGTTGTTGCACGTCCGAGGTTACCGGGAGGAAGGAAATATCGATGCGCCGCTTGAGTTGGCGATTCGGAATGGGACGGATCGGTTTGGGTTGGCTGTATTGGCGATTGATTGTTTGAAGGGGGTGTTGGGGAATCGGGGGAGTGCGGCGAGGGAGAGGTTTGAGAAGGAGAAGATTGACAGTATGGCGTATGGGTATGAGACTGGGTTGGATCTGGAGGACTTTACCGGGTGGACCTGGCCGTTCTAGGGGAGAGGGGAGGGGTGGGGATGTGTGAGAATGGTGGGCGTTTCTTGTGATTACTAGGTGAGAGGTTGTGGATCGCATTGAGTGGTGCAGTCCAAGTATGACGGGAGCTCCCGAATGTTGCGATGCTACTTCGCATGACGATCTAACCCCTCACACTAACACCGTGTTGCTGAAGACACTTCACGTGTAAGATGCGCGACTCTTGACGTCCCTTCGTTGTCCTCACCCTGCGGCATTGATCAGCTCCAGACTGCGTCAACGCTGCCCGCTCTTCGTCAAGCGGTAACGCTGCCAAACGTGCGCAGAGGATGCGCCCGTACTCCGCGGACCACGCCGACCCGTCTGTCTTCCTCATGGTGAAGTTCAATGATCACCTTCCTTCCCGTGACAAGCCGTGGCATTGGTCTGCGTACATAGCCCAGCGATGGTCACGGTTGACGTGGCGGATTCTAGGTTGCCTCCGAGGTTTGGAGACGCGGGCGTGTCGCTTAGGCCACCGCTTTCACTTTTCGCGGGCGCGTGGGTACCTTACTGTACGCATGGGAGGCGTACAGTAATCGCTATTGATGTGGGTGACAGGACGCGTGACGGTACTGCGATGTAAGTGTTGGCGTTGGACGATACGAGTCCTTCTGCAGCGCTGGACAACCACTGCTGTAACGAGGCCGCAGCGGATGATGCAGGAGAAGGTGATAGCTGTAAATGGCAACTCGATGGGTGTAGCGGTCCGCTCTGACTCTCATGCTACACCTACAGCGCCGGAAACGGCCACGGCTGTCCCAGACCTTCAGCCAGACCCACAGCGAAGCCTTCCTCCGACAGACTCTGAGGACTTGAGCCCGAGTCTGTAAGTGCTCCTCTGGGGCCAACAGGTAAAACGGAGGAAAGATCTCGTTCCTCAGCTGGATCGAACGAGGGTCAAAAGGAGTACATTCTCGGAAGAAGCGAATAGGCTCAATCGAAGGAAAGAAGAGTGGTCTACGCGTATAGCGGAGCTGGAGCAACAGCTACAGGAGGCTCGAGAGCATGCAGATAACGCATCAGGAGAGTACGAGAAAGTGCAAGCGCAAGCAGCGGAAGTGGCGGTGCTGGGGGAGAAGATGGAGAAGGAGATTCGGGGAATTGATGTGGAGTTGCTGCAACAATCCATCATTGCAATGCACTGTTCATATAACACGGATCGTAACTATTGCTTAGCAGAAGTGACGCTAGAAAGTCTTATTACGTCCGACAGCAACAGCGATCGAATGAACATCAACGAACGGTGCAAACGGAGCTCATCAGGTCAAGACGATTGACTGTGCCATCTATACATTGATCCTTGGAACGTGACAAATACGGACGTACTCGCCTCAGGAACAGGTTATAGTCCAACACGTCGCATATTGCATTTATGTAGGATCGCGAAGGAGTAGCGGCATCCACGGGCGCCTGATTATTGCGCTCGGCGCGTGGTGTAGACGCGCGTGATACAGCGGTCTTCCGAGACTTTGAAGGCCCGAACGGTGACTGGGCTGGAGTTGGGTCAGGAAGAGTCTACCGAGCAACCGTAAGCGCACATACCTGGCCTTTTCTGGGGCACGAGGGAACGTTCGCCTGAACTCATCGATGATGGAACATCTTGCTCAAGATATCATATATGTGCGCCTTCAGTATGCGACACGGTCACCCTGCGGCACAGAGTCGTGAGACAGCAGGAATTCCTCCCAGACATTAGCGCGTGTAAGGACTAGTTTACAGAGCGGCTTCTCCATAAAAGTGTAAGTTTGATTGACCCGACTATAACCACTTGGTGTCCAGCCGCACACAAGTACTTCCGACTTGGTATCGGGACAAAACATGGCTCACCAAGGCGACACGTTGTCGGCGTGGACTTTCCGGACGTACAGTGCCCAGTGAATGTTTACGGTGTAGGATGGCCAGCCCGATTGGGCGCGTCAATCTTGGCACTTCCGAGGCGCTGTAAGTTTGACCTTCTGCTTCCCTCAATGCCTCTAAAGGCTGAGAGAGCTGCTGAAGTGTGAAGACAGCGGTATCCAGGACTGGAACAAAGGACAGCGCTTTCTGATTACAGTGCGAACAAGAAAGACAGACTGCTCCTCGCTTCTGACCGGCAGGTCTGCCATGCTTTTCTCGGAATACTAGGAGGGTGACTTTGTATCGCTCGCGTTCCTAGCAAGCGCAACAAAATCACCAGATCGCTGTCGTGTGAACCTCTACCTTGCCCGGATTGAAGGGGGGCCCCAATGGATTCCATTTCATACCTTCATTGGATTTGCCATTCTGTTCGTGTATGTCCTATCGAGGATCGGTCGACCAACTCCAGCGCAGTTTCCATAGCGTTCCATAGCTTTGGTGATAAGCTCTGGTGTCCTATAGTCTCTCAGGGCGGTAAAACCCATTCCAATTGCAATCAAGCCTGGTACCTTCCATGAAGAATCGACTCAAGGCGCGGCATGCTACGCCTGGACAAGAATGTAGACGATCATAGATCGTACGGTTCAACGGTTGCTCACACTGTAGCAAACGCTGGCTTTTGTTTTAGCGCGTTGGATCGATGATCCCACAGTAGCATACCAGCGGCTTCAGCAGCTACGTCAGGCTGGAGTGGAACCCTAAACCTAAACGCGTAGGCGTCAAGAACCGCGGCTGCTCCGGTCTAGCCTACCACCTCGAGTACGTCGATAAATCGGGCGCCTTCGACAAGACAGTAGAGCCGGAGCCAGGCGTGAAAGTTCTGATAGACAGTAAGGCGCTGTTCAGTATCATCGGTAGTGAGATGGATTGGCAAGAGGATAAGTTGAGCGCGCGGTCTGTGTTTTGGAATCCGAATGTGACGGAGAGCTGTGGGTGTGGGGAGAGTTTCAGTATTTCGTGAGACAATCGGGAAGGGTGTGGTAGGCATAGACCCGGCGATGTACATGCGAGGCGATTTCTATCAGACACCACAAATCGCCTCATTATCTGGCACTGCATCTATAAATCTAAAAGCCTAATATTTCCCCAGCTCAAAGTCCACCACCTTACATTTTCCACTAGCCCATTCAGACTTGCTACGAATTCCAAGTGCGCAGGGTCCTTCTCGAGATAGTACTTCCGGTCCTCTTCGCTTTGAAATTCGCTTACAAACCCTTGCTTGAAAGCTCCCTGATGAATTCGTCAGTTACTTTGCTAGGGAGTGACGATAGTGAGGAGCGATGAACTACTTGCAATCCCTCCAGACTGGTATCTCGTCCGCCACCACAGCCCTTGACGTAGGGTTGATTGGGGTGGAAACATGTCTGGGGAAGATCAAGCATGCGTCTACACGCCTACCTCAAGTAGTCAGTGATCGGAGATTCCTAATGCCGTGAAGTTGGTGGCGTACATCTGCTGCTTGTCTACAACCGACTGTGGGTTTGAATTCGAATAGGACGATGTGATTAATCGGCATGTCGTCGGCGCTGCTTCAGCAGAATTGGTGGAGATTCAATGTTCGCCGAACATCCAATGCCGGAAGTTAGGGTCCTCGTAACAATAATAGGGTGACCTGTCAGCAATATGACGGGAGGGTCCGTAGAGCCGCGGTAGACTGGCAATGGTAAGGACTCTGAAACACTCGCGAGCAACAAGGGCAGCCGATCAAGTAGTGGCCGTAAAACTGGTGAATCGCGTCGGAAATGCTGTGGATGTTAAATTGGCTGATGACAGGAAGATCACGCAGAGAACGGTCAAGAGAGGCTTGTCAGAAGTCCGAGTCAGGCCCTATGGGACCGCCGATGCATCCGCAAGGTACACCGTACCGGAAGCTGCCGGCTCTACATTAGAGCAGTTCGGAAGCTCGGGAAGGCTAGGGTACAAGCCATCTTACCGCGTCTGCCGCACACCTGCAGAGGACGGCAGTGGGCAGAGTCAGGAACGCAACCCAAGCAGTGGTCCATATAAGTGTGCCCAGTGCAGCTCGTCCTTGCCCGTGATGAGAACACAAACGTCAGATGCTTGTTGCGGGCGGCGTGCTGAGTCTATACCTTATATGCCACAATCACCGCTGCTTCAAACACACCATTACATGCGCCTACAAGATGCGCCTTCTTAAGACGCCCCTCTGCCGGCCTGCGCAACTGCGCGTAGCGTTGGGAGCCCGACGGCCATACGTTACCGGGAACTCAGCCAGCAGCGTCCGACAGCCCCGAGCCGCTGCGGGCGTGCGGCGTGCCTGACACCGCCGCCGAAGCTGGCCCGAAGGAGCCCAGCGAGATTCTCTTTCCGTTGATGTGGTAGGTTGCACAAAGTTCCGGGATGTGCCTCTCTAGTGAAGGAAGATTGTTGATGGTCTGGTGTTGTCATAGGGTCGGAGCTGGCGGCGGCCTCATCATGGTGTCGGCATTGTACTTTCTGGCCCCGTGGTCGACGTCGACGAGCGGCTCTGCAATCGGGCAGAAAATGCGAGGTGAGTTCTCCATGCACTGCTTCCAGCTGTAGGCAAAGCGTTCATCCGAAGTGATTGCTGACGACACCTTGTCTGGCGTAGACGGTCGCAAAGCCGTTGAGCCTAGGGAAGGAGATTTGGAGATGGAAGAGACGTCTTTGGAAAGAAATGAGGAGGCGAAGTATGCTGCCTAATTGGCGAAGCGCGGAGGCTCGAAGAAATAGTCTGTCGATGCTGTCAAAGGATGGAAATTACGACCGTGTGTAGTTCGCTAGTCACGCAAGTGATGTTTGCAATTCACTGTTCATCAGATAAATGCTGGCTCACATGCAGCTTCAAGGACGGCTCCAAAGCCTTGCGCTTATAGGCAGATAGGTTGTGCAACGATGTTGGCTTTGAGGGCCTTGCTCCAAAGCGTACGGCTGGAGAAGTAACATGTAGTTAGTCTATCGTCGATGCTGGTATGAAGCCGAATCCCACATGCCAGTCGAAGGTTCCATTCGAACGGTCCGCCCATCATGTCTGAAATGAAGCGATCACGAGTGCCAGTCATTGCTCTTAGATCATTTTATGATTGAGAGCCAGCCACTCTATCCCAAGCTCTTCATAGCGCCGCTCACGCGAGTCGACTAACTCACGGCTCAATCCTTGCTCCGACTCGAGACTGGCACCCGATGCCACCCATTTGCCAAGTTTCCACGAAAATTGTAGAACGCGTCGAACTGCTCCGGCTGCGAGTTATAGCTCTCATCCACCGCCTTAACGCAGAAATGCTCGTGGAGGGCGTGTGTCGGCACAGCGAGCCGCCACTGCTTCCACGCCCACGCCTTCTGGTTATCATCGTGCACGTCCTTGTCGTGCGGCAGCAGCTGCGCCTGCCACCACGTCTTCCCATTGTCGGGACTGACGTCGACACGAATGATCTCCCGCCCGCCACCCGCGAACGCGTAACCCTCGAGCACGACGGACTCTTCTTCCAACCCGTAGACGCGCGCGAGGTCGCTATCCCTCAGCCGGTCTCCTTTGACCTGGCGCACGCCCGTGATGGCGGATTGAACGGGCGTTTCCTGGATTGCAGGCGCGTCGTCCCAGTTCACGTTGTGGCTGGCTACGTTAGGCCCGAAGCATTTGTAGTCCCGCTTTTGCCACTGCGAGGTCGATTCGTCGCCTGAGAGGATGACTTTGTTGAGCCACTTGACGCTTCGCGCGGCTACGTGGCCGGGTACGAGCACTCGGAGTGGATAGCCGTGGTCGCGTGGTAGGGCTTGACCGTTCATCGCATACACGAGCATAACATCGCCGTGACGGTCGATAGCCTTGTCGAAGGAGATCGAGGCTCCATACGCCTCTGCACCGACAAATTGTGCATGTTTGATGTCCTCGTCTGGTTCATTCAAGTCGACACCAGCATGCGCGAGAACATCGCGGAGTCTGACGCCCGTCCAGGTTGCAGTGCTGATGGCACCTATCTGCCACTGTAGGCCGTTGGTAGGCCGCGAGCCTGCCGTCATATGAGCTCGGCGGTTGCCGGAGCACTGCAGGGTCGCAGTGATGTTGTATTCGCGGAAATTTTTGCGGAGGTCAGCGACAGAGTACGTCACTTCTTCACCGTCTATCAGCTCGATGGTCAAGCGGTGGTCCTCTGCATCGCCCACGTCCGGGACCCAAAGGTGATTGCGCACATAGAACTTCTCTGCGGGCGTGATGAAAGTGCCTAGCTCGCTTGCCGGCGTCTCTGCGTTACAAGGCCTCGAGCTGCGCACCATCAAGCTACTGTCTCGCTCCGGGTCCGACTTGAATGGGTCGTCAACGAGTCGCGCCGGTGCTTTCCCATCGACGAGATCTCGTGGATCGATGTTCCCAATGAAGTACTGCTCTAGAATGTCGTACACGTCTCGGTTCTGGTGAATAGTGAAGATGTTCCAATAAGGCTCGATGCTGCCACCTACAGCGCGTAGGATGACCTCGCCACCGGGGTGGTTTGGTACCCAATCTGTGATGTCGTACACACGATCACCCCGATATACCCAGAAGGTCCCCGCTTCACGATTATGTTCCTGGATCTCGGCTAGCCTGATCAGTGGTCGCTCATTTGGTGCTGGCGGCTCTTCTGCAAAGGTCGGGTTGGAAGGATGAAGAAGTGCGGAGGCCAATCCAGCGGCGAGTAAGAGGATGCCTAGTGTCGTTGGGCCAGCTCTTGACACGAGCCGAGTTCTGCTGCCACCCTGATGTGCGCGATGGAGTGGGACGGTTGCGTGAAGGCCAGCAGCCAGCCGACAAGGAGTAAGGCCAAGACTGAGGCTCTGCAGTGCTCCCGGCTGGTCGACGATGCCGTAGCCCTTCCTGCCCGACAAACCAGCAACGCGCAATAGTCTTGCCCACTTCACGGCACCCATGTTGTTGACGAGGGGTGAATTCCAGGGTCGTGAGCAAAGCACGAGGCGAGGAGAGCGACGACTCTCACTTATGTTAGGATCGAGTAGCTGTGTGAATCAATGGGACTACGTGTTATACGTGTTATTGGTGGTTTTACCTTCCCCGCCCACGCACGCGACCGTTGCTACGAGCTACAACAAAGCTGGTGGTTGGTTTTGGAAAGCATCGCCATTCAACATGGCTGATTGAGCCGTCCCTTTGCCTCCGTGTGTCCACCATCCGCCCCTGTGTGCATCGCGGGACTGGTCGCCCGCGAACTCACCTCTCCATCCTTACGCATGGCAAGCCAATCCTCGTTCGTGGCGATGAGCGGTACGTGCTTTGCGACCCGTTCACTCCGGCGTTGACGATCGCACGGTGGATACTGTTGGCATACAGCGGATGGTCGGAGAGTCATGTGTTGTGCAGCAGAAAGCGGGGAACTCCAGAGCGATCCATGTCGAAGCCGAGGCATCCGCGAGAGCTAGCGCTACCCGTTTCCCCGTTTGAGACGTTATCGCCAGCCCAACCCGACTGATCCGCAGGCTTAGGCCTTGCGTAGCTCGATGCAAGGCCTTACGGTCTGCCTTGCAAAAACGCAGATACATGTACATGTATGGACCCACGAAAGTAGGACGGTACGAGTCAACATGAAGATGGACGGAGGAGATGATTTTGGATGTCGTTCGGTGCTGGCTTGTTTGAATCTCTACTATGTACTTTCGATACCTGTGGAATTCGCACCCTTGAGCCAAGCAGATCTGTCGAGAGCGATTCACATCGCTAGACGACATAGTCAGGAGGAACAGGGAGGGTGGTGAGAAGGCATCCGCCAGCCCATCGGAAAGCCCTGACGCGGTGAGGACCGAACGGCGATTGCGTCGCCATGGTTCAAGACCTCTACGCAGAGTGACGAAGCATACGGTGGAAGCAGATCCACGAAAGGGACGTGACGATTCATCGCAGTGACACCGTCGCCGACCTTTCATGCCATTGCAGGATTATACTCCGACAACGCGCTCGAAATCGCTTGCACCATCGCGAGGACGTGCTCTTCGTGGTGCCGCTGGCCAATGACTTGCAGCCCCACGGGCATACCCTTCGCGTCTTCCAGACGATCTGCGACTAACATTAGCGACTGTGCGCGTAGCGTATGGGTAAGCGCTTTGGGACGTACAGCAGCTTCTTACCAGTGCATCGACGGCATTGAACGGGGGCCCGTGCGGCATGTTGTCGTCGAAGCTACTGCTGCCCACCTGAACGGGAAATGCTGCCGCAGGGTAGTCTAGCACGTTCGCGACGGCGGTATACCCATAATAATGGAATTCGCTGTCTCGTACAGCAGTCGTCGCTGCAACCGGCTGGATGACGCCGTCGACCGCCCGACCAGACCGCGTCCGGTTGCTCATTTCCCGCCAGTAGTCGGCGTATCGTTTGCGATATTCGGAATGGACGTGACACAGTTCCCACAACTCCGTAGCGCTTAAGCCATCGACGTGGCCTTGCTCATACCAAGCCTTGACTTGCATTGTAGGTGGCTCGCTACTGGCCTTGATGGCTTCGCGGATGGATATGCCGGAGTTGGATCCAAATATACGGAACTATGGTCCATTTAGTACTGGTCAAGCATTCGCCAGATCAAATCATTCAGCGAACCATGTTATCCACTGCTTCATTTTGGGCCGGCGGCTGCCATTCGATAATCTGCTTTGTCTTCAGCATATGCGGCATCGTAACTGCGGTTACGGAAGGAATCCTACCTCGTATCCACGTTGCTGCAAGGCTTGCCGAACGTTATGCATTGCCCTCTCTATATTCGGATGCGGCTGCACATGGCCATCGGAGGATAGGAGACCAAACACAAGCCTCCCATCCGCGTGTCCGGATCTGTGAGTTCTTGCCGCGATTGCAGCATACTTATCCTGACGCCAGGGCATTTCGAGCGTTTCCGCGTCGTTGATCCACGGGCTGGAGTCTAATAAGGCCCTAAACACCGTCTGGAGTCCACTGATGGAGGATGATAAGAGGCCAATGGAACCAGCGGCGATGGGCAAACCTCGCATCTGGCATGTCAGCTGACCATACTTGGGGAAGAGGACCGCTCGAACGCTTACAACGGTGACCAGGCCATCTCTTGGCAATCTGGCTTCGCATATCTTTAGCGCGTAAATGCCATTGAACGCTGCTGGAATGCGACTCGATCCGGCTGCCATTTGGTCAGATTTTCAAATTCGTTGCTTTCCCGCCAACAGGACTATCCGTCTTACCGAGCTCTGTGCCGATGCCCAACGGCGAACCTTTTAAGGCGATCAATGCGCCTTCCCCTGTTGAAGTTGTGAGCATCCTCATTCTTCCACACCATGAGTAGACGAAGATACCTCCGCAAGCACCTCCAGCAGATAGCGTTCTGTTCTGAGGATTCCACGTCGTCCCGATGGTGTTGTTGACTGTCTCACCCACCTGGATGCATATATGTGTCAATACTATACTAGTTTGGGTGCTGAAAGGCATACCATCATGCTCATCGGTACATTGGTCTTGCAGAAGATGACCGCACCGAGCGCACGGAGATGCTGTACTAGTACACCTTCATCGTCCGCCGTCTTTGCATTCCCCACCCAACTGGCGAAACCGCTAGAACTGTCCAAACCAGCCACATTGAAACGATCCATTAAGCTGATGGGTAAGCCGTGAAGAGGCCCAATGGGGCCGCCATGTGCACGCCAGTAGCCGTCTAGCTCGGCTGCCCGCTGAGCGGCACTTTCGAAGTTGTTCTCACTCAGGCATTGCACCTGTCGAAGAAATTAGCGCATGCTTGTCGAAGGCGCAGAGGGTGCTTCGAATTCGCGAGTCATAGGGAGAGGCTTACGAGTTGGTGGGCTAACGCCGCACGATGACAGTAGGCGGCGACGACCTCTCGAGCCGTGAAACGTCCGCAATGCAGAGCCTGCAATAGCTTCGGTACCGGTAGACTTGTGATCTCTTCTTCGAAGGGCTCAGAAACAAAGGCACAATGTGCACAATGTTTGGCTGCGTGATTCGGCTTGGAATTGCCTGACTACTGAATCGCCATTCCGGCGGAATCAGGGCGGCGATTTGCTCCCGTTTCTTGCGTGTGACGTCTTGCCACGCCATGGTAAGCCGTCGAAAGCGTTGCTTGAATATCTACCCCGCTCCGGCTTGTCTGCGTAATTCCCAAGGCTTCTCAACCCAATCTGATCGTGCTGTCTCCGTAGAGCGCGAAATGTCCCATGCCCATGTGAACTCCCTTGACGTGTCCGACCAGGGGTAGTTGCGGACCGCGTCACGGTGCGACGCGCAGGCTCGTATCGCCTTTGACGTATCTGTAGTCTTTTGAGAATCGTCTCTCTCGTCTGATGTTCGTGACAGGGTGTTGCGCGAGATTGATGTGTTACCATCGATACGTGAACCTCCTACGTGTAGTTGTTCGGCATAAACTGATCGGCAGAGCCAGCGCTGCTGCGGTCGGGGGAAGCTCGTACGTGCAGCCTCAGGCATCAACTTCCCCAATTCTAGCTAACGAGATGCTACTTGTACCTTATGCTCGACAACCCGGGCTCATACATGATTGTGCGTCCTTCAAAAATTGCCCAGCAGCTTTATAGGGTAGCTAACGGTTCCCAGGCTTATTACGGAGTACACGTGTATTTCAGGTGGCAGTCACAGCAGCAGCGCCCTTTGGCAGACTTGCCGGCATGTTCCTTATCGTTCCGAAGCGCGCAAACTCTGCTCTGGTTTCTGGCGAGAGGCTCATAGCAGGGCCGGAGCCAACCACCACCTCTGGTACGAACGTTCGCATACAGAACGCGTGTGATGGATGTCGTCTGCGCAAGACTAAGGTGCGAAATCCGCCGTATACCGACGCGATCCTACGGACGTTATAGTGGACATCTCCCGGCTAACGATTCCCGATAGTGCGATGGGCGACGACCATGTACGAAGTGTCGCTCTCGCCAAATGATCTGCGTATTTTCACGGTCTGCGTTGAAAGCTACGGGCCCAGTTTTCAGCAGACCATCTTGCCGATCTTCAACGTCAGCGACCACGGCTCATCTCTGCCGTGCGGCGCATGGCAGTCGTGATCAGCGAGCTGCAGGCAGACAAGGCCGCTGGCAGCGAGAAGCAGCTGCCGCTGCCGGATGCCACGCAAAGGCCGTGTCACGCTCATGGTGAGGATGTCGACATCACGGAGGTTCTCAACCAATACGCCCCTGAACCAGGGCTGTGGTCTGATGAGGGCCATGGCACCCCTCCGCACTCTTTACACAAGCGCCGCCGGCCAGATGTTGCCCTGACCGATACTGGTGTGCCAGAAGTGCACGATCTCCAAGATCGCGTAGACGAGAGCGTTGAGAGCAGTACTTACGACACAATGCCGAACAGCATGAATATAGCTACGACACGGGTGCAGGACCGGGTGACGCCAGCAGTCACCTCCTACGTGCCATTCATGAGGATGCTGCAGAATCTGAACGTACCGAATCCCATAGCGAACGGAGCGGACGCGTATTCGCCACCAGTCACGGGGAGCGCGGCCTTGAAAACACAGCCCGTATTCGACTCTCCGACTGGCTTGCCTCCTGCAGAGAATACTGATGTCGCACTCACCACCTCTCATGCTGTGCCTGACGGCCCCTGGGATGCCTCAATGGCCCCTCTGCTTGAGATAGTGGACTGGGACGCAAGCCTCCAGAGTTGTTGGGATTTTTATGGAGATGAGCAGAACCCTGCACTTGGAGGATCGTTCACAAATGAAGCAATGTTCTGATGGACACCTCGCCCCACCGGAAGGCCTGCAGCATGTAAAACAACCGTTAGTGTTCCAGCCCTGCCGGGGGTTAACAATCGCTTCATTGATGTGAGACACGTGAAGACGGGAGAGTGTAAGAAGGAAATCGGCGGCATTGTTGCCACGACACCAAACAGCAGAGAAGCGCGTAGCTTAACGCCCCAGCTTTCGAAAATCGTTTACGATTGATCCAGGCCGGCAGGATTCTACCAAATACTGCAGCATTTTCGTCTAGCATCCGTGTTACGAGAAGACCTTCTACGCGAGGATGAGGGCAAGAGCGCGAAAGCGAAAGGCAATCAGCCGGATCGCGAGATCAAGTCAGCTGCTTTACGAGTCTACACATACTCCTCCATCGGCGACACCCTGACGTCCTCGGAGGTGGTAGCACAAGCCGACGAAGCGCATGTGTCAGACGCCGCGCTCATTTCTGACAAGTCTACACCTACAATCAGCGTGCACGATGCCTCCGTTTCCGCCTCCGGCGTAAACACCACTCAAGTACCCCGAGGCTTCGAGTGTCTCCTCTCCGCCGGCTTTGCCCTTTGCCGAAGTTGCCAATTTTTCGTATCCAAATTCCTCGCCATCTAAGCCCACACCCACACCCCGAATACCATGTCGATCGGCCCCGAGCTCCTCGCGCATGAAGAACGCTGGCTGGATAGCAGGTCCAGCCGCTCTACAGCGGGTGGCAGCGCCGGAGAGATCGCAGGACGCTTCGGTGGCGAGGACGAGGGTGGACTGGAGCATACGTTGCACGAAAATCTCATCGGTGTCTTTGGGCCGATCGGGGCAATGGGGTAGTTGATGCGGGAGGAAGGCGTGTGGAGCCGACGGAAATAGATCGCAGTGCTTTCGGGATATTTGGTGAATGTGCCTTTCAGTCCCTGAGGCTTATGGTTTGGAGGGTTGGCGGATAATTATGTCTGTCTGGCGCACGAACGCGGAGGTGCAACCGGGACCGCAGACCACGCGGTGGACGTTCGTAATCCTGTCCACCCCAATCCAGTCTTCGATGAATCTTTCGGTAGAGCCTATCCCGAGCTGGCCGTTACGATTATCACCCACGACGTATAGTCGTCCGTCCGCAGTAACAGCGGCCACGTGCGCGACCTCGATTGCTACGTCCACCACGTGAAGCGGTTCGCCGTGAGCTCCATTCAGTAGCTTAACAAGCGCCGCTTCGCCCGCTCCGGCCTCTTTCAAACACTTGATACTTCCCTCGCACCCTGGCTCACTCGCCGCACCCCAGAGATAAAGCGCGTGATCCTCTGACAGCGCCGCGCTCAGCTAGCCGCCGGCAGCCAGCTTCGCCAGGCGTCATCGCCGCCGTCATCCCTTCACCTACAACAGGGCGACCGAGCAATTAATACCGCACGTTGCCCACACTGTACACCTCACCTCCCTCCATCAATAGCAGGAACGATGACATGTTGGCCAGTAATTGTTCAGGCCTTCCAGCTAGCATTATGGGTTAGGTTTAGGGTTAGGGTCCAGACAAATGGACGTACGGTCAGAATGACCAACTGCTCAAGGCCACGGTCGAATGGTCGGATGGTCGCCACGAGACACGAATCTATTATGTATATAGCGAAATGCTTCCTCTCTTATGTAGTTCGTGTTCAACTCATGTCGCAATCCAACCGAAAGGTCCTCGCATACCCAGGAAGGATTCCAGCAGAGCAGTTCGTCAAACGAGAGAAGTATACCCCATACTGACCGTGCCTGTGACACTCACCTTTAAGTCCACCGAGCTCTACCACGTCACACTACTTTGTAGGGTCGCAACAGAGCACTTAGAAGCGTATAAAACCTTCGATGAAGGAGAATGTACTTGAACATGTATAAACCGAGTCTGATCCTAATACCGATAGTAGTGTAGAAGATGTAGATAATTAAGGTTAGTAGGTCGAGGTTTAGTTGTTTGCTTCTCTAGGTGGTTTGCTCCCCCATGATCTACGTTGATCAACAATAAGCAGAGGGAACAGAAGCGTAGTAAAGCCTTACTAAAGAGCTTAGAGTAGGGGAAGGTGTTATGTTACGAACATGTGCCGCCAGGCGCACAGCGACACGAAGAGGAAGACGTATGTCCCCTTAGGCTTCCATGTCCCGTGTTTGAATCTAACATTGTGAGGACGTCTTGCACTGATAGTGTACATAGAGTAGAGCGACAATATCTTTCGCAACGTGTGCACGGCGTGGTGCTTTTCTCTCTGCAGATTCTCTACCTCCTGGTGAAGCGCGGTCTCCTCATCGTTCACCGTGCTCTGAATACATTCTGCTCGGCGTTCATTCCAATTCTTGCAGGCTTCGAAACGGCTTTCCCCTGCTATACTGTCCTCACGACCGTCCACGCCAGCTATGCCAAGCTGTACTTCGACGCGTGCGGCGACCTGAAGATTGCCGAAATGTTCTCACATTGTATGAGAAAAACCAACCTCGCCCACTAAATTGTTTCCAGAAGCGGTTCACCTTTGGTCTCCTGCACTTCAACCCCATGCGATGCATGAGTCTCTTCGAAACGACCACCAACATTCTTGTAAGCCAGTAGAAGTTACATGTAATCTGTCTGTAACTGTTCCGATCCTAAAGGTAGTGTCATATTGTATAGATCAGCGGATTGCGTAGTATGAAGACACGGTTATTATGAGGTGCATCGTCCTACTTCCTTATGGATGGACCGCTCTGTCTATCGTCTGTGGTAGTCGAACACCTTTGCTCACATACGGAAGACTCTGCCAATATGCACAACAGATTTGTAGCCATTATGCTTGCCCTCTTATAACACGAGGAGCGCTCTGTGTTACGAACATGCGCCGCAGGCGCGCAGTAACGAACAAAAGGACGCAGTCACACCCAATCGTGGGGATGGACCTGCGTCAGCACATCACGTGACTGACCAAGCCACACAACGAATGGTCGACCCGACCAACTGACCAACAGACCAGACGGACGGACGAACGGTCAGGACGACCGACCGACCAGAGACATGGTCGAATGGTCGGATGGTCGCCACGAGACACGAATCTCATATGTATATAGCAAGCAGCTTTATCTCTTATGTAGTTCGTGTTCAACTCATGTTGCAATCCAACTGAAAGGTCCTCGCATACCTAGGAACGATTCCAGCAGAGCAGTTCATCAGACAAGAGAAGTATACCCCATACTGACCGTGCCTTTGACACTCACCTCCAAGTCCACCGAGCTCTACCACCGTGACACGACTTTTGTCGGGTCGCAACACTCTGTTATTCGAAGATTGCCTGGAGAGAGGGCTTGATACCTCAGGCATGACGCGGAAAAAGGTCCGTAACCCCCCCTCCCCCCTCCCCACTCCCCCTTTCATCTCAGCAAGCTCCGATCTTCGCGTGATCTTCTCCATCCCTTTACTATACCTCGCAACAACTGTTACTGTCATACAAGAAGCTATGCAAAACACCACGACCAGTTGTATCCATTTAGCCGGCTTAGAAATCATGCCTACGAAATGTACCCCGTGCAAAGAGGCTGGCCGCGTGTGCAAGGTGCACGTGAAGAGTGGCCGCTGCGGCACGTGCGACGAATCGAACAGTAAGCGTTGTGACATGGGCGACTGCATCGGAACTCTCACAACTAGCCCGCGAGCGGAATCCTTGGTCGAGAAGATGGCCGAAGCGCAAGGTGAGAAGCAGGCAGCGCACGCGGAGATGCTGAAGGCGCAGGAGCGGTTTCATTCTGCATTCGCGGAAGAGGCGCGTTTTCGGAAGCAAATGGATATGAACCCGCGTTATGCCGACGAGGCCATCGCCGTGGAAGAGCGGGAGATCGTTAGATCAGACTCCAAGGAACAAGCCGAGTTGGGACCTCCATCCTTCGAGTCGTTCCCTTAAGATGACCGTACCTTGTTAAGCGTGGTGGATCGGGATGCCTTCTTGCCTGGTGGCTCGTCCTTGAAAGTCTCACAGTCCCAGCCTGAGACCGGTGATAGCGTTCCAAGATTTGGCGGAGATTCTCAAGGTGAGCCCTTGTTTCCCATCTATATCCTTGTGGGGATAAACCTTCCACCTGATGAGGTATTGCTGACCCCGTTTCTCCAGCTTTCGCTCTGAGTCGAATCTATCGTTCTTCTGGAGCCCGAAGTGGAATGTTGTCTGCAGGGGTGTATTTTGGTCCGCAGGTTACCAGAAGAGACATTCGGAATACTGTGTGTACTTTGGCGTTTTCGCGCAACTATATTTGATGGCTGCCAATGCCTAATTTTTCATCAACCACAAATGGTCAGACCTTCACGTAGTTCAATTTCTTTTTTCTCAAGTAGTCCTGTGGGCGAAGCTAATGTTCATTACGTGCCACAGCCGTTTTTGAACCTGGCTGAACCTGCTGCTCTGCACATCGATCATCGGTGCCATGGTATGTCCAACAGACTCACTAAGTGTACGATTACCCTACGACAGGATACGTGGTCGCATATTATGATCTTCTACCAAAGGATTGAACATATCTACCACACCACGCGCAGCAACGACTTCACGGACGAGCTGGGAACTTAGCTGTCCTTGTTGCGATGCCTTCAGACATATCTTCCAACTGCACGGCATGAGAAATGAAGCACAATTTGGAATGTGAACGCTGTAACGTCTCCTTGATTGGATCACAAGGTTGCTGTCATGAATGAAATCATTCAGGCTTGTGGTGCAGGCGGGGAAATTGAAGGCGAGAGATGGTGTCGAGATCTTTATCTATGCTCCAGTGACGAAGTGTGACGAAGTGTACGCGGCGCATGGGTCATGCGCTTTTTGCGTGGCATCATATTCTCATTCCCGCAAAATTGTGGCAGGGCAGCAATAAAACCAGACATGGGGATCATTTCAGTCAAGGCAGCAGACGAGAGTAAGAATGTAAGGTCAATATACAGGGACAGCTCAAACGGACATTAGGTCTGTGCATAGCTAGGTTGAATGACATGACATGTCGTAACACCTGGTAGAACCGCGGACTTACGAGCTTGCATCTGTGAGGGCACCGTTCACTTTCGGCACGAGACCGGAGCAGACATGGCATTTGTTCGTGCTGAACCTCGTCGGCATTGCCCTTTCGATTTCGGGATAAGATTGGATCCGGTACCGTTCCTGCTCTCCTCCGAAGTCGTTGGAGCCGAAGCCGCGGGTGCTCTGCAGAGCTGGTTGCCGGCGGCGAATTTGGATCGCAACGTTCATCGTGCCGCAGGTTTTCCCGTCAGTGAACGAAAGGCTTGGTATGAGTCAGGCGCACCTCATCGTCGCTGCATTCGCAGCGCTGTTTGGAGAGCGGACGGCATGGTTGGTGCCAGAGAGAGGGGAGAGAGATGCTGACGAAGTTTCGAGACGGAAGTAGGACAGGAGTTGAGGGGATTGAACGTCAACTTTCATCTTTCATTTGCATGATACTGATGACGAAATGCAGTCATGATCGCACATTTACTCATCCAATCACAACAATGTCACCTGAGGTCTCAACGGAGCCTTGAGACCCCATATGAGCATCTGAGCAGGCGGCCTCACTGCGCCTCCACGTCTTCCAGCCACGCGTTCGTGTTCGACAACGTGACTAGATCCACGCCTTGAGCCGGCAAGTCCCTGCTACGAGAGATCGGAGTATAGGGCTTCGCATCGCCGAAACGTTCCGCTACTAAGCCGGCGTAGCCAGATCGTTTGAAGCCGCGAGCGAGCTGGCGCTCGTAGGAGACTTGACGAAGACGTTCGGATTCGGCAGGCGTGAGGCGCAGCTGTGATGGTTAGCCCATTGTCGTCTGAATGGGCGTATCGAGCGATCAGATGTGAGGCTTACATATAGCTCTACTCCCGTAGCATGAAGCCAGAACGCCATCCACCCTGCAGCGCCGAACGTAACTCCGAGGGAAGCGCCAACTTCCATTGGATTGGCGCCGGTGCTTTCCGTTGCTTTCACGACGACGTGCTGATTGACATTTGCGCCGTTGTAGTAGGCTACGCAAGCTGGGTAGACCGCCAGTGTGTTGGTGCGACCGAATATGAAGTTGATCTGCGCGCAGGACCGCGTCGTATACCAACCGGCGATGATGCTGATGATGGCAGCGCTGGAGAACATTATCAGGCGGATTTTGATGATGGATGCGAACTAAATGGCCGTCAGCAGGCGTCAGCCGAATTGGAAATGATATACGAGCGTACGTATGCCCAAGCACGAATCATCCACGCTCGATGCTGGTCAATCTGCAACAGCTTGATATTGGCGTACGCCATAATGTACGCCACAGTTGTGCTGATGACCAATGTGCCGCCAAACGTCCGCGTCGCCAAATCGCCTCCGAAGGCATGCGGCAGGAGGATAAGGACGCCGGCACTGCTGATGAGAGACAGGATGATAATGATGTAGCCGTTGAGACGGTGGATCAACATGATCTTATGGCGGATCACTGGTACGAACTGGAAAACGACCAGGAACGCTGCTGGCAGGATGGTGAACTATAGGCGGCGGATAAAAGAATCAGCAATCTCTCCCTTTGACCTCTTGCCGCATCGTTTACCTACGAGGTGCAGCATCATGCCAATCTTGAACGGATTTTTGAGGTAGAAATAGCATTCGCCTGGCGCAGCGCCGTTCAGGCCGAAGACCTTGGGGTTGCAGAAGATCCCATAGAAAGCGAAGTACTGTAGACGTGCTAGGGTGAAGCCGAGAAGATAGCTGAGCAGTGGTCAGCGTGAGTACAGCGTACGATCAGGACCGGGTCTGAGGTTACCCCATGGTGATGAAGAAGAGGATGAAGTTGTAGCCTTTAGCGAAACCGACGGGGCTGTAAACTTTGCGCGTGGCGGCCACGAAGACATTGGCTGGCGGGCGCGTTGACTCCACCATGGTGTTTTCGGCGAATTTGAACACTTGTATCAGAGCTCAGGAGCGAAGAGGGTACGGATTATAAGATGAAAGAGTAAGAGGGTCGTGTTCTCTACAATAGTTGCAAAGGTCATTAAGATGGCTGCCTCTGCGGTGCCGTCATTCTATGCCCTTGCTGCATCGCAAGGTGGCAGTGCCTACAGCTCAAAGACCCTGCTTCAAGGCTTATCGGCATATACACAGGTGGATCTTGAGAGTCACGATTCCTGCCTTCCCTATCTTGGAAACGAGTGTACAAGCCTTGGTACCTTTTCGGCCGTAAGATGCGCAGCTTTAAAATAATCAGGTTCCTTACCCGATCAGGAGGCGCTCGTCTGAAGTCGACCGGCTAGTAGATGCCCGGACATTGCTGCGTAGGGACAAGTAGGATCTTCCCTAACGCAAATATGGTCGTTGAACCCAACGATTGCGAAATGTGATGACGACGCCCTGTCAGCATGCGGCTGAAGCCAGCCGTAGATACGGCGAAATCAGTTGAAGTTAGTATTCTAGTAGATGCAGGAGCGCAAAATGCAACCACAAAGAGTAGCTGGCTTGCGTACGCCATCTTGCATCGACTTTCGGACGAATGCAGTGACTGGCTGGTACGAGATCTGTTTGAGGCGGAGCATCTCCTTCACGCAGCCACACAAGTCCTATGGGCAGTCTCTCTACGGCCGACTATCCTCATCGCTTGACTTTCTCGAAATGGAATGTTGGTCAAGATCATGGGTATCACTCCTGGCCAGGGTGTTCTTCGGTTCGCTTGCTCAAAGCTGTCAAACCGCCCTGTCGGAAAAAGCATAGCAGTGTCTGGGCGCACATGTTCTGACGAACCGCGTACCTAGTCGGGAGTCACGCACTAAAGCGATTGCGAATCTTTGGGCATTCATTCTGCAGAGCTGCGTTTACCATCCGTCTAATCATCCCGCCTGGAGATGGTGTCGGAGTTCAGCCGCCCTCTTTCTTACGGACGTAATGAGTGGTGCTGAACTGCGGACGTTGCTTTCGCGAAGACATCTTGATCTCATACACAGCCATATTCTAGTACCAGAAGGACCCTAACTGCAATCTTCCTTCACCACTTGTTGTCCTCTTAAGTCCCCAACAAACGTGGCAAAGGAATAGAATGAAGCACTCTCTGGTCCTCGCATGGACAGCGTTCATGTGTGCCAACGCCGCAACGAACCTCGATATCACAGTGGACCTTGATTCGTCTTATTCAAGTGTTCCCTGCCCATGGACCGGCACTGCTCCTCCATCGCCGAGCCAAATCGTGTCCAATTGGTACACCATCTGGGCAGGGGATTACTCCGTTCTCAATCAGATCGTATTGCCAAACGTTCAGCTTTACCAAGATCGTTTCCCACAAGGAGGCAATGGCTCTGCTCAATTCCCCATCTACAACTCGTCTCAGTTCCTTGAGTTCGTGAAAGAGGCCAGAGCAGACTTCGAAACCTACAGCTTCATAGACGACTTTCACTTCGGAAATGGGAACACGCTGGCGTTGCGATGGGTTTTGAACGCGACATATGCTGGCTCGAGTACGGGGTAAGTTTAACGAATGAATTCCTTTTCTAGAAAAATCTCCAAGCTGAATTGACGTAGGACGGCGCACAAGGGATCTCACATCGGCTATAACGGCACTGACATTCTGCTCCTGGATCCATGTTCTGAACTGATTGAGCAGGTGCTTTCTGCACAGGATCTCATCACCTACTACCACGAACTTGGGGTGTACGTAGGAACTGTTTGACGGATAGATCATGGCTTACCGACGCACCCCGCTTACCGACGCATCATACTCTGGTTACTTAAGAAGAAAACGATCCCGAGGACACAACTATGATACAATCGTTTGCTGCTGCTTGATATTGTTCGGACGCTCTGATGATTTTGGTTGATAGTCGTAACCTACGTCTGCCACTGAATCGCCTCTTTTCTCGCACCTGCCACAAGGTCCACACGAAGGCGTTCTTCGGCGCACCCGGTAACCCAACTCCAAGACTCATCTGCCGCACTTGCGAATTGTTCCGCGTGTCATAGATCCTACTATACTACACATTCACAGCCTCTGCCATCAAGACGAGAGCCTCATCTCCCCCTTGACGGCATACCTCTCCCCCTGCCTCTCATAGCCCGCTGCGCCGCCCCCGGAGGCAAACCCCTCGTCGGCGCCTGCGGCTGCTGCGACTCCTGATTCTTAATCGTCTCATCCACCGACAAGATCAAACAACTCGCCTCCACCGCCGCCTAAAGGCGAGGTGTCTCTTAGGTACACTGCACATCTAGCCCGCATTGCGGCATACTCTTCATTGTCGTCCATCCTTCACACGCCATGCAGCATAAGTCCACTCTCAAGCGGAGTGTGATAAGCACGATGCTTCAGCACATTGGTCCATACGTGCAGCTTGTGTCTCCAGTGCTTTGACCATGACATGGCTGTCTAGCAGACAGTCAGATGGACATCAAATCGGTCGTGCTTAAACTTACCGGGCCGGACGACATCCTTCTCCACCATCATGGCCATCACCCTCTAGATATTGCTGCCGATCCCGTGCGTGCTCAAAATCACACTGTTGTGCGCGGAGCCCATTGTAGCGTTAGACTTCATATGCTACAGATCCATCACCAGTAAGTTCTGGTGCTGGCCTCGCTTCCATTCCAAGAACTCTCAAATGCTACGGATTTTCCGCAAGAGCGCAATATCCTCTTTGTCAAATAGTGTAATGGCTGGTATCGTTGCGTAGTTGACGCTCTCGCGACCAAGAGTGGTAACGTCCTACACGCTCCTGCACAGTCGAGGCCCACTCGAAGCACAGTGCTGAGTGCACGGGGAGCTCGTGCGCTGGCATGTCGAGCGAACGTGCAGATATGGCGACACGCGCCGCTCAGAGAATCTGCGACGTGAAACGCTGTCTTACGCAGGGGTGGCTTGCGGAAACGCGACGACCGATTCGGCAATCGTGCTTGTGACGCTGTCCGCTGAGCAGCAATGTCGGGGGGTTTCAACAGCAATCTCACCTCGATGGTCATGTCCGTCGCTTCGCTTGACGGTGACCCTTCGGCGTGTGGCACAAGCTTTCTGGGTCTTGCCAGCTCGTTAGCCATGACGACCGAATCACATATCACGACCAAGGTTCACGATTGAGCGCACGTCGCCGTATGGAGAAGGGGAATGCTGTCAGCAGACAGCGAGCCGAGACCAAATGGGCTTGTTCGCCCAAGCTCGTGGTACTCATTTAAGCTCGTGATGCTCATCAGGTTTCCACGCAACTTCCTAAGCTGTCAGTGTATGTGCACTCAGTCTGCAGAATTGTGAATGTATTGGCAGCTAAGTCAGACCGCGGCGCGGTCGAATCTTAGCGGAATGTGAACAACAATCGCTTTCCTTGCATGCTGCGTGAGAGAATGTACTCGGTCAGTAAGGAACCCATCTTTGATCAGTAGGTACTCCTCATTCAGCATCAGAAATGTTCGAAGGAATCTGAGGTGATTCCCAGAAGTTGCAGGCATCTATCAGCCGAGGCGGCAGACTTTTTTTGGGTGGCCGACGGGCATTACGTCCTTGTCGTTAGTCAGCTGCTTCGGGTGCGGGTTCTGTTTTAGATTCAGCCCGTTTACTCTTCAGCTACTGTTCCCTGCAATCTCTGCTCCAACCGTCTCCTCATGGAGTCAGAGAGAAGACCGCAGGAAGATTCAGGCCCGCAGGCGGTTGCGATATACGACGGCCTGGAGGTACTTTCCCACTTCAGACTGCGAGCGCCCTTAGATCGCAATTCATCTCTCAGTAAACCCGAACACTACCTCCAGCCGCCAATTTCCAGCAGGGAGGAGAAGATCGTGTTCCAAGATCAACGCCCTTACGGTTATCTTCAGGACACACAGGCACCGGAGGTTTTAGAGCCTGCGACATACGAAGTGAACGTAGAGGAAGACGTGGTTGGCCAGGTGAATAAAAGAGCACGAAAATGCGGAATGAAAAGGAGTGCATTCATCTGGCTCATCGTGGCCGCTGTAGTGATGGTCATGGTTGCCGCAATTCTGGGTGGGGTGCTGGGCAGCGTTTGTTGCGACCCGGTGAAACCGTGTCACGGTGGTAGAGCTCGGTGGACTTGGAGGTGAGTGTCAAAGGCACGATCAGTATGGGGTATACTTCTCTCGATGATGAACTGCTCTGCTGGAATCGTTCGTAGGTATGCGAGGACCTTTCAGTTGGATTGCAACATGAGTTGAACACGAACTACATAAGAGATAAAGCTGCTTGCTATCTACATATGAGATTCGTGTCTCGTAGCAGTTGCTCTGTGCTCTGTCGCGCTCTGTCAACCAGAGCGACAGATCAGAGGAGCAACACGCGCTCTGTGCTCTGCGACGCTCTGTCGGGCAGAGCGACGGAGCAGCAGATCAATGAGTGTCTGAGTCTTTGCTCTGTTCGCACGGCTCACCTCTGGTGAGATCGCGCCGCGGAACCCTTCCGTTACGATGTTCGTAACACCATCCCCTCTTCCAGCCTAGCTCAGTCCCTGAGCTTATTACTTGATGACGGTGCCTTGTTCCGTAGGCAAACGATGCCTTCTGGAATTCGCAAGCAACGTTCCTCCACACAACGTCGTGCGACTCTTGCCGACTTTATCGACACCCACGGCGAAGTTATGCCGACGACTTGCACGCCGTGTCGAAGCAGCAATTCGGTGTGCCGCGTGCACGTCCAGAGTGGGCGGTGCAACAACTGCAACCGATCGAACAACAGCCAGTGTGACATACGCGTAACTGCGTCGGAGTTCTCGAAGTTGTCGAAGGAGCGGGTGTCGCTCTTGAAGAAGATGGATGAAGCGCGTGCGGCAACTGTGGCTGCGCAGGCTGCGGTGGTATTGGCTCAAGAGTTGTTGAGCAAGACGTTGTCCAAGGAGATGCGGTTGCATCGACAGTTGGATTATAACGGTCGTCGTGCGGGCGAGGCGATAGCGGTCGAAGAGAGGGGTATTGAGGAGCTGGAGGCGGAGGAATTCATGGCCGAGTTGGACCTTCCTTCATTTGATCCTCTTCCTTGGGATGATAGGCTTATGCTGAGCCCTTCCGCTTGGGATGCCTTCGCGCCAGTTGGTGGAATTGCGACAGGAGGTCCTGGGAGTTCTTAAGGTGCGAAACCGGTTCCCAGGTGTTATCCGTGTCCGGATAGTCCTTCCATTTCACGAGGTATTGCCGACCTCGTCGTTGTAGGATTTTCTCGACTTCGAATTCCTGTTCTTCCTGGGGCTCGAAGTGGAACGTCGTTTGCAGTGGGACGGTTGAGTCTGCTGGTTCCAGGAGCGATATGTGGAACACTGGGTGTATTCTGGCGTCCTTGGGTAGGCGTAGCCTGTAGCTTGCCTTGCCTCTTTGTTCATCGACCAAAAATGGTCCGACCTTCACATGGTCCAGTTTCTTTGTACCTCGTCTGGTTTTGAGGTTCTTCGTGAGGAGGTACACTTTATCCCCCTTCTCAAGCTGAGGTGCCGTTTTTGAGTCTTTGTGTCGTTGATTCGACAACACGGGTTGTGACGTACTGATTGCTTGCCGCATTTTGTCGTGGATATCGTGGAGATTGGCCGATGCTTGCAGGGCTCGATCTGTTTGAGGCCCTGTCAAGGCTTCCATAAACAAGTTGGGATCCTTTCCAAAGTTGGCGTAGAACGGGGTGACATGTGTTGTCTCAGAAGCGTTGTTGTTGATTGCGATCTGTGCCATTGGGAGCAGCGCTACCCAATTGTCTTGCACGTAATTGACGTAGTGTCGCAAGTATGCTTCGAGTGTTTGGTTACTTCGTTCGGTTTGTCCATCGGTTTGTGGGTGAAACGCTGTTGATAGCTTGTGCTTGATTCCCATTGCCGCGACTAGCGTTTTCCAGTAGTTGGACGTGAAGAGTTTGTCTCTGTCTGTGATGAAGACGGTTGGTATCCCGTGGTAGCGCACGAGGCGGTCCAGCACCAAACAACCTAATTGTTGGGCCGTAATCGTCTCGCTGCAAGGGATGAAGTGTGAGTACTTGGTCAATCGATCGACCATAACCAATATTGAGTCGTATTGGTGATTTGTGACTGGGTCTGTCGATATGGGCAACTTGACGATAAAGTCCATCGTGACTTTGTCCCAAGGCTTATGCGGAGGTTCGCGGAACTCGAGGTTCCCGTACTTTGCATGTCGTGTAGCCTTGTTTTTGTTGCAGCTGTCGCATCGTTGGATGTACTCGGAGACCTTGCGTCTCATGTCGGGGAACACGAAGTTTCGTCGTACGTGTTCTGCCGTTCGAGCAACTCCAGGATGGCCAAGTGTTGGTCCGTCGTGGTGGTCTCGGATGCAGTCGTGTTCCTTACTGGGAGGCACCTTGAACTTCCCGTGTTCGACTGGGAACTGTTCTTGGTCGTCTCGCAGTATTCGTAAGGTGGCGTTGAATTCTTGAGCTTCGGCGCTTAGGCTGCCATCCTTGTTGATTTTCAGTATTCGTTGTGGCTTCGATGATGTAGCTTCCATGTAATCTGAGCGTCTGCTTAGCGCGTCGGCGCGCCCATTGTCCTTGCCAGGAGTATATATGATGTCGAACTGGTATTGTCCGAGTAGCTCTGACCATCGGCACTGTCGTCTCGATAGATCCTTGGTGGTCGTAAAGTATTGAAGGTTCTTGTGATCCGAGTAGATGGTCAGTCCAGTTGCTCCTTCACAATATATTCTCCAGTGGCGCAATGCTGCGACGATCGCTAGCAGTTCCTTGTCGTAGATTTCGTAGTTCTGTTCCGCTGGTGACATCTTCCTTGAGAAGTATGCGATGGGGTGTCGGTTGCCTTGCGTTTCCTGCGTGAGGCATGCCCCGATAGCGAAGTCGGAGGCGTCGGTTTCGATGATGACTTTCTTCTTGGGGTCGAACATGGCCAAGGTTGGTGCTGATGCACTTGCTTGTTTGAGGCGTTGGAACGCTTTCTCTTGGTCTGTTCCCCATTTGAACCCAACGTCCTTCTTGGTAAGGTTCGTGAGTGGTGTGGCGACTTTCGAATAGTCTTGGATGAACTTGCGGTTGTAGTTTGCAAGTCCCAGGAATGCCTGTACGTCCTTGAGGTTCTGAGGCGTAGGCCATTCCATAAGTGAGGTGATCTTCTCGGGGTCCATGCGTATTCCATTGACGCCGACGATGAATCCGAGGAAGTCAACTTCCTTCCTGAAGAATTTGCATTTTTCTGGAGCGGTGCGGCATCCTGCCTTGTCTAGTCGTTCGAAGACTGCGTCGACGTCCTTGACGTGTTG